>WSYH01008389.1:0-29364 GCA_036426205.1 Ascaphus truei | reverse complement strand
ATTTATATTACAACAGTATATATATTTTGTATATTTATATTTATATTCAAACAGTATATATATTTTGTATATTTATATTTATATTACAACAGTATATATATTTTGTATATTTATATTTATATTACGCGGACACCGAATTGCTGCTATCCAATGTTGGTTAGCTACTTCTGGCCTCGTTGTGCCAGCAACCACCATGAGCTATCATGCACACGGAAAAAACAGAGAACGCAAAAGGGCACCAAGAGTAACTAACGCGTAAGTATATTTATAAAACTTTAAAAAACAATTTAGATCAAAAAATGTACTGTACATCTACAGTACTGTATCTAATATTTTTGTTATTTCTGTTGATTTATATTACAACAGTATATATATTTTGTATATTTATATTTATATTACAACAGTATATATATTTTGTATATTTATATTACAACAGTATATATATTTTGTATATTTATATTTATATTACAACAGTATATATATTTTGTATATTTATATTACAACAGTATATATATATATTGTATATTTATATTACAACAGTTTTATATTGCTGCATATTAATAGAACAATATATTGTATCCTGTTGATCTACAGTCTCTAAAATTTTTACTTACCGGAATGTTTTTCTTTACATTGTAGGGAGGCAACTCTTCTGGTGGACAAAATAAGTGAGGAGAATGATGAGAAGAGTGCATTAAGGGTCAAATACACTCTGCAGGAAAATCACAATCTCACTGTATCCGAGACCAGCATAAAGAAGATGAGACGCAGCATTGGATGGAAATATGGACATGTGAGGTTAGTACTGAACAGTACAGGAGGTAAAAGTGTTGTTTAGGAAACTGTACTGTACTGCTAAAATTATTATTCCTTGTCATTACAGAGCGTACCCCATGATAAGAGACGCAAACAAAATCAAAAGACTGGTCCAGGTCCAGGTCCAGGCATGGATCGACAGTGGGGAAACTTTCCAGGATTGCATCTTCACTGATGAGTCTACTGTGTCGCTGGAGAGATTTGCAAGCTTTGCGTTCCACAAAAAAGGCCGCATATCTTTGAAGCCGCGGCCAAAACACCCCGTGAAGCTGCATGTGTGGGGTGCCATCTCTAGGCGTGGACCAGGATGCATTGTCATCTTTGAAGGTAAAATATATTAAATATAATGTAGCCTTATGCACTGTACTTTACTAGTGTATCCTTACTGTATGCACTGTACTGTACTATTGTGCAGTTTTTTGAGCACTTTTCTTTTCTTGCTATAGGAATCATGAATAAAGCTTTCTTCCAAGACAACATTGTCCCTGAGATAGTGCGTCAACAGCGCATATCCTTGAGCGCGGTATCAACTGGGTGAAGACGCCAGCGGAGTAAGTGCAGTAGACCGTGTCTCATTTTTTTTCAACTGTTTTTACTGTGTACTGTATCTCTTAAACTAATTGTCATTTTTTTCCAATGACAGTTCGCCAGACTTCAATCCGATCGAAATGGTCTGGCATCAGCTGAAGGACCATATTCGGAAAGTGGCGAAACCCTCCAAAAAGGATGAGTTGTTGAAAGGCATAATGAGTTTTTGGAACGATGTACTCACCGTGGAACGCTGCAATAAATATATAGACCATATTGCCACTGTGTTGCCCATTGTGATCGCGCGTAATGGGCAAGCATCAGTAAAGTAGTACTGTGCTGTAGTATTGTAAGTACAGTATGATACAGGTAAGTATGGCACAGTTTTTTTCTTTCCCAATAGTCAGAGTACACTGGCGACACGTTTTATTGAAGCACGGCTAGCACCGCAAGCCGGGGGATGCCCCGGCGTGCTAGCCGCACTCCCTCAGCGTGCCGCGCATCACCCTGCACGCGCGTCCAGGGCTACCCGAGGGGACGGCGGCAGGGGGTTTCGGGGGACCCGGCGGACCCGGCAGCGGGAGGGAGAAAGCCCCGATCGGAGGGCGCTCCTCCGCTGCTTCGGCGCGCGCCCGGCACCCTCCGGCGCACGCCAGGTTACTGCTGCGGCCGAGAACGGGCAAATGCTCAAATAAACTCGGCCGCAGCAGTATACAGTAGTTACAGTTTTTTCTTTACAGAGAGAGCTGCACCAGCCATCAGGTTACAGTACATAGTATTTAACAGTAGTCAGAGTATACAGTAGTTCCAGTATAGACTAGTTTGACAGTACTACAGTAACTGCCTACTAACTGCTCAATTTTTTTCCCCAGAGAAAGCAGCACCAGCCATCTACAGTAGTACTACACATCACACAATGCCATAATACAGTACGCACATAACTGCATTAATTTTTTGTTTTCTTGTCATTTCAGGAAAAAAGGTGGCCTGGGGGGAGGTGGGGTGTTGTGTCCAGTCTAATCTGTTTGTACAGTCAAATGTACAGTATATAAACAGCAGTAATGATGTACACAAAACCTCTCCTCTCTCAATGAACTACTGTACTGTACACAGAATGAGGTACAAGATAAAGACGGAAAAAATAATATTACTTTATATATATTTTACATTACAGTATATATTATTAAATAATATTCTTATAAATGTTCATTATTCATGTTTCCCCATGTTTTACAAATGTTTTCTAAATGTTTATCCAATTTCAATCTGCCAGAAGAACTTAATAAAGAGTGCATTATGTATTATTCATGATTATTTTTATACAGTATTTGTATTTTTTGGTTCCTGATAAAAGAAATATTTATTCACATTCCTGGTAATCATAATCATTTACAACAACCACAACCCCCCCCCCACACCCCTACAGTACACCAATGAATAAGAATGAATGACAAAACAACATGAATCAGTTAATGGTTTTTTTAACTCTCAATTCTCACAATGGTGCGAAATTCAGATTTACATTTCAAAATCGAGAAGGGATTTTCCAAAGCGTTACCGTAAACAAATCCTCAAAGGGTTGGGGGGGTGGGGTGAGTCATGTGCAGTAATCAGCTAGCTCCCATCTCAAAGAGGATTACACGCAGGCGCACTGAGGCTTTGTAGCTCGGCTATGGACGGATTACGAACACAATAGCAATATTCAGAAAATTAACGACTCTGTGGAGAGAGGGGGTTGAGTGACTCATGCGCAGTAAGCAGCAAGCACCCATCTCTAAAAGGATTAGAGTACACGCAGGCGCAGTGAGGCGATTGACGCTCGGCTAGGGACGGATTAAAAACACAATGACTAACTAACTTCAGAAAATTAATGACTCTTTGGAGGTGTCTGTCGATAAGAGTTTGTGTGTGCGTGTGGGAGGGATGAAGGATTAGTTGTGCAGCAGTTCAAAGAAATAACATACTGTAGAGTACAGTAATTTCAAAAGGCAGTTCATCATAATACTGTAATTTGATCCCTACACCCCCCAAATACAGTACATAAAAAGTACACAAATCAACTATGTGCAGGCAAACGCACAGATTTAATATCGTAATATCAAGATTGTTTTTGCAGGCTTGTGGATAAAATAACAGTTAAAAAATCATAATTAATTTTTTTGGGGGGGGGGCACTCAAGCAAGCAGTGGTGGGTGAAGTTACAGGTGCATGAGTAGGAATAAACTAGCTCCCATCCGAAAGAGGATTACACACAGGCGCATAGAGAGGTGATGCTCTGTGCAAATCAAATTCGAGAAGGGATTTTCCAAAGCGTTGCCGTAAACAAAGCCTCAAAATTCCCATCTCAAAGAGAATTACATGCAGAAGCAGTGAGGCTTTGTAGTTTCGCTATGGACGGATTAAGAACACAATAGCAAGATTCAGTAAATTAATGACTCTGTGGAGAGGGGGGGTTGGGTGACTCATGCGCAGTAAGCAGCTCCCATCTCAAAAAGGATTACACGCAGGCGCAGTGAGGCTTTGTAGCTCGGCTATGGACGGATTAAGAACACAATGGCAAGATTCAGAAAATTAATGACACCGTGGAATTTCAAATCCTTGAGCTAGCGTTCATGGGGGAGGGGGCTAAAGGGTACAGCTGCATGAAGTTCAAAGCTAAAGACATACTTTAATTTCAAAAGGCAGTTCATCATAATAATACACCCCCAAATACAGTACGTAAAAAGTACACAAATCAACCATGTGCAGTCAAACGCACAGGGTCACAGTCAAAAGCTACAGCACAGATTGAATATCGTATTACAGGAAGATGGTTTTTGCAGGCTTGTGGAGAAAAAAAATTACAATTAAAAAAAAATTTTTTTTTTTTGGTCACTCACTCAGGCAAGCAAGCAGTGGTGGGCGAAGTTACAGGCGCATGAGCAGTAAATTCCTGCTGTCAAGCAGGAATGTGATTGAAACCAGACACACGTTCAAAGGAATGGTGTGGGAGAGATGTACTGCATTGTAGAGAAGATAAGAAGTTGAAATACCCTGCAGTGCAGTTAATTATCCTGAGTGAGGGGAGAGCGCTGTATATGCCGAAATGTGACACTGTTACAGTACAGTACACGCCTATGCGTTTCAACAATTTTCAAATGAGACATACTGAGACATACTGTACTGCAGAACAGCACTGCAAATGCATGTACTGTATACTTTAAATATGCAAATTTACAAGTACTGCACGCGCACACACAGACTGTGTACTGACATAGGTTGAACCGCGAAGGTATTAGACTTCCAAGACAACAGCTCGCAAACGCCCCCTGAGTTTTTACACGGCATTGCAGTATTGCAGACAGCGAGAATAAAATGCTAATATCACGAACGCGAAAATAACGCAGTACAGTCTGGGCGAAAACGACAAAAAAACGCACCTAACCGAGATAATCTGAGAGCCGCGGATCTAGCCGACTTAGACTCAGGTCGGCCGCCACTGTATCATATTATTAACCACTATCACAGCCAATGGTTAACCTAATAAAAAAAACAACCACCAACAATATCCAATTGAATCAAAACAATCACCAAATAAACAACAATAAACACGTAAACACAACAAAATTACCAGCAATCAATGAAGCAAATACCAAATAAGCACCAGAATTAAAAATTCAAACCCCAAAAAAGATCAATTGATAAAAGAAAACTCCAAATAAACACCATTATTAAAAAGCAAACAACAAAAAAGTAACAGAAATAAACAAAAAGCTAGGTCCCCGGCGCTAATGAGTTAAAGTCCACAATACCATGATCCAAGATACAGTCCTTGATGGAAAAGACAGTCCTGGCAATGGGTGGATTAACCAATGAAATTCAGAGTGGCTTTGATGGTCTTCAGAATAGCCCCAGATGTTCTCTGCAATGAATAAAAAAGAGACACACCAATTGCGCAGTATATTAAGAACCACAGCCCCAACTGAGATGGAAATAACCCTAACTTACAAGATAATTTCTTGTACATTCAGGGGAGAGAATCTGTGCTGTGTCCCGTTCCAACCTCAATATCCACGAACCCCACGTGGTTACAGTCGGTGGTTCTTCTTGTACTTGTAGTGCCCTCAGGGATTCAGTATAGGCCCCCACAGCGAGCGTGTAGAGAAATGAATACAGCCTAGTGTAAAAAAGTACTTACACTTTTATCCAACGTTACTGGAATTTCTTATGATATAGAAACCTTTATTAATTGTAAGACTGATTTTTGTGTGTATTTGCTGCAATCCCATGTGGTTACAATATGTTGGCTGTACAGGGAGATCCCTCAAACGGCGGTTTGCCGAGCACATCTATAACATCAAAAGGGGTCTCGAAACCCATAGTGTGTCCAATCTTTTAGATTGAAGCACAATCAAAATCCGGAGGGCCTTACCTGCATGGGCATTGACAATCCGAAGCCTAGTTGGCATGGGGAGACACTTGGCATTATATCCAAGCGGTGAGAGTTATTGGATATATGTTCTTAAAACTCTGTCTCCCCTGGCCTTAAATATAGACTTCGATTTAGCAGTATTTAGAAAATCTTGCTATTAGGATGTCTGGGTTTTAGCATGTTTTTCATTTTTTCACATTTTTTCTTATCTTGTATTCTATTAAGTGCAATAAGTGACCACCACATATCATTTATTGTTCATTATATATTTTTAATGTTAAAATGTGTTTTAGGATAGTTATGGCAGTGAAGGCACACTTTAACCCAGCAGCTTTCAGGTAACATTGTCGCTAGCTAGTGTCCGTTTTGTCTGTCAATCTTAAGTTCACGCCCATTAGTGGGCAAGTCTATCAATCACACTGCATATATAAAGAGTTCCGTGACCAAGCTCCCATAACCCCTGAGGAAGTGACACTGCGTCACGAAACGCGTAGGGAGGAGGAGCTTAGTATCCCACGTGTATGCCTCTCCACTGCTGTACCTTCCGGCGCTTAAGACTGACCCGCACCGCTGACGTCATCAATCGGCGAGTAGTACACGACTGCGTGGGTCCCTTGTTCCAGCCGGACTGCAGCAGGTTGCGGACGGCATCCGTTGGTCACATTTGCTACCATTACAAATTGTAAATGTTGGTAGTATGTTTGTTTTTATGTAATAAAAGTGTAAGTACATTTTTACACTAGGCTGTATTCATTTCTCTACACGCTTGCTGTGGGGGCCTATGCTGAATCCCTGAGGGCACTACCAAGTACAAGAGAAACCATCCGACTGTAACCACGTGGGGTTCGTGGATATTGAGGTTGGAGCGCGACACAGCACAGATTCTCTCCCCTGAAAGTGCAAGAAATTATCTTGTAAGTTAGGGTTATTTCCATCTCAGTTGGGGCTGTGGTTTTTATATACTGCGCAATTGGTGTGTCTCTTTTTTATTCATTGCAGAGAACAACTGGGGCCATTCTGAAGACCATCAAAGCCACTCTGAATTGCATTGGTTAATCACCCATTGCCAGGACTGTCTTTTCCATCAAGGACTGTATCTTGGATCATGGTATTGTGGACTTTAACTCATTAGCGCCGGGGACCTAGCTTTTTGTATTTTCATATGGTATGTTAGATTTGGAACTGTCTATTGTTTGCTGTCCCCTTGGCAGCTGTTTCACATATTTGTTATATTTCGCACATTTTGTTTGATATTCATATCACATTAGCCCAGTTGGATCAAGCGCTGATAGAGAGCGTTATTAGTTAGTTTGTGGTTTATTTTGATTGTTCTATCACTCTCTCAGCAGCTAATTCATCTTAATCACAATGGCACTTTTCACTAATAGAGCTCTGAGAGGGCTTAATTTAGAAAGCTTTTTTACTATCCATGGTCCTATGGATCCTGACAAGGAGAGTCTGGACACACTATTCACTAAATTAGAGAAACTTCTAACACTAGAAATAAGACAAGTCTGGGAAACCCATACACTCAAGCAATATCTTGATCAGAAGAGAATACCTAGAGGGCTCAGGGTGTTAAAGCCCCCCACCTCATATCAAGATGATGAGAAGTTTTTAAAGGAGTGGAATTTTATATTGGATACTGGTTCGGTGGACCTTATGTTATTACTTATTAAGCAGAGAGCTAGCACTTTAGAGAGTCTGGATAAAGAAATTAACCTTATCAAGGAACAGCTAGAACCTTCTATGGAGATGGCAGAATATAAATTATTAGAGGATAAGGTAATTTCAAGATTGGATAAAACTGAAAAGGAAGTTAATCTTATAAAACTCAAAAAATTCGCAAGAGATAAACGCGACTATGATGAGAACAGACAGAGAAATTGGAAAACAGAAAAAGTGATTGCAATTAGTGAAGTAGAGATCAGAGGGCACGAGGTAGTTCCTGTTGAAACTAATCCTAGAGAGAGGATTGACACCACTAAAAGTGAAAAATCTGATATTGGAGCAAATGAGGTAAAGGGTGGAAAGCCTCTTAAAGATAAACCCAACACTAATCCAACACCCAATCCATATAGGAATAAAAAGAAAGGCACTCAGTATGAGAAGATTAATTTTAGTGACAATGGGAGCCACCCCGCTGACCGTCACCCCACCAATTATCATTATAGAGATAGATCCCCGATTGATAGACCCCATGATGCAACTAACTTTAGACATAATTCTTTTTTAGACCATCGCCAGGGCCGAGCACCATTCCAAGAACGGTGGAGAGGCCCCAGGGGCCAATCAGGGAGACAAAATCCTGTAAGAATAGAAAAGAAAAGGTCAAGAATGGAAGAGTCAGAGGAAAGAGAGGAGGGTCAAGGAAGAGAAAGAGAAAGAAAAAGATCAGACAGAAGAAGGGATTGGTAAAAAGTAACGTATTTAATATAAGTGACACCCACCNNTCCAAAAAGGAGAACTTGATGTCCTTCAGGGGCCTAAACTTTGCCCCTGTAAATGGACCAAATATGTTCAACACCTTTGTAGACGTCACAAATTTTTAAGAAAAATACCCTGAAAAATATTTCATGAAGGATGCTGGACTAGATCATGACTGCGTGCCGGTCCCAATGACCTGATGGCCAGCCACCAATCACCACACACCCTTCAAAAAACCGTCAACATTCATACAAAAGCGGTTAAGGGAATTACATTGATCGTTTGCAGAGATGGTGATCTCTGATCTAGAAAGGCAAGCCTGAATTTATGTCCTAGGCAAAATTTGAGTAGAGAAAAAAGATGCGGTCAAATCCCTTGAGGGCAATAAAATATTGTCATAAATGCGGCGACAAAGGGAGTGGGTAGTTGTGATAACTCCTCTATTATAAAGAGGATTCATTGAGAATTCTAATGATAGCCCCCACTTACCAGAGATTGGATGATTAACCCCCACGGATCTCTTCAAAGAGGATTGGTGTTGCATTTAGATCAAGAATTTCGGGATAGATTTATCACCAAACGAGAACTGGATTCCTGACTATAGAACAACCCGGATTCCATTTTTTTATTTCAATCCCGAAAATCCATAAAAGTTTAACTAGACCCCCCGGAAGACCCATAATTTCTGGGATCCGTTCCCTTACATCAAATCTTCTCTCAATTTCTGGATTTCTCCTCCAGAGGTGTTCAACAGGTCCTTCATATCTAAGAGACACGTCCACATGTACTGACCACACTGCAAGAACTTGTGGTGGACTGAGGAATGCTGTTGGGTTACATGTGACATGGTATCACTTTATACAGTGATAGATCATGAGATAGGACTAAGGGCTCTATGCAGTAAGCGTTGAATAGGTGTTTTCTCTCGCCATTTTAACTGCAACAATTGGTTTGAGTATTCAGTAAGCGCCGATAATGCTTGATTTCGGCAGGTTTCGTAGCCCGATATTTTTGTTATGGCCAGTCTGCTGCCGATAAGCCTGTTTTCGGCACTTTTCGCCACTTTTGAAGTAAACTTCTTTAGTGGCCCTATTCTCATGGGGCAAAACGGAGCGAAGGAGACGAAAATGAAACGAAGTGACGTGACTCCCCCTCCCCCGCCACGCCTGCTGTGACATGCGGCGGCGGCCACAACCCCCCCCCCCCCCAAACACCCCCACCCCCCCCCCCCCCACTGTGACAAGCGGCGGCGCGGCGAAGCCGCGGGCGCCTCCTAACAGTCCGCCGTTACCCCTAGACGTCGCAGAGCTTCCGGTACTGTGGTGTACCAAGATGGCGGAAGCCCCGCAAGTCCTCTCGGCTGTGAGAGAGCCGCTGCTTCAGCCTCTCTCCTCCCTCTTGCTTCCCCTTCCCCGACCGGCTGCTGAGTGCCGCCGTTGCTGGAGGAGGAGAAGAACCCTGGGATCATGACGGCCGCTGCGCTGTCAGCATGTGCCGCGCATGTGCACACAGACGTTATCGTGCGCTCCTGGCTCCTGCTCGGGTAACGTGGGAAGCGGGGGGTTTGGAGCGCGCCGCTTCCCACGCATATGACGGGCCCGTGCGGCCGCTCTCAACCTTCCCCACCCCTCTCCCCCAAATTACACCCTCTATTCCTCCCCCCACACCCCCCACCGGCATCATGGTGTTCTTCCCGGGGGGGGCCGTCACTCACATGTGCTTCTGTCCTCGCCGTATGTGCCGTCCTCCCTGCCCTGATCCCCGGCACTGCGGGGCACACAACCTGTGCCCATCCCTCCTCCTACCACACTGCTCTGCCGCTGTGCTCGCAGGTGCAGGGTGTGATTGGAGGTGCAGGGGGTGGGGAGGTTGCAGTGGAGGAGGTGAAGGGTGATGTGAGGAGGTGAGGGGGTGATGTGATGAGGTGAAGGGGGGTGATGTGAGGAGGTGAAGGGGGGTGATGTGAGAGTGAAGGGGAGTGATGTGAGATGCATGGGGGGGGTGATATGTGAGGTGCAGGGGGGGGTATGATGTGTAGGTGGGGGGGGGTGATGGTGAGGGGGGGGGGTGAGGTGAGGGGGTGGAGGGGGGTGAGTGAGGTTGCATGGAGTTATTTGAGGTGGCAGGGGGTGATGTTGTGAGGAGGTATTGTGCAGGTGAGGGGTGTGTGGTGGTGGGTGAGGTGAGTGCAGGGGGGTGATGTGAGGTCAGGGGATTGATGTAGAGGTGCAGGGAGGTGATGTGAGGTGCAGGGGGTGATGTGAGGTGCAGGGGAGAGTTGAGGTGGGGGGGGGGGGGGGGGGGGGGGGGGGGGGGGGAGGGGGGGGGGGGGGGGGGGGGCAGGAATGTATTGAGGTGCAGGGGGTTGATGGAGGTGCAGGGGTGATGCGAGGTGCAGGGGGTGATGCGAGGTGCAGGGGTGATGCGAGGCGCGGTGGCTCAGGGGGTGCATGCGAGGTGCAGGGGGGGTGATCGTCGGGGGTGATCGAGGTGGGGGGATGCGAGGTGCGAGGGAGGGTGATGCGGGTGCATTGGTGGTGGCGGGTGTCAGGGTCATAATGCGGGTGCAGGGGCATATGCGAGGTCAGGGCAATGCGGGTGCAGGATGGTTGCGCATCGACCTCACACACGCACCACACAGTCCACACGCACACACACACACAGTCACACGCACACCACACAACAGTCACACGCCACCAACACTAGTCACACGCACTACACACAGTCACAATGCCCACCACACACCAGTCACAAACCGCACACACACACATTCACACACACCCAGTCCCTGCCACCACACAGTCACACGCACACACCACAGTCACACGCACACGACACACACAGTCACACTCACACACCACACACGTCACATCGCACAACCCCACAGTCCACACTCACATAAAATAAAAAATAAAAAAGAAGGGATTGGTAAAAAGTAACGTATTTAATATAAGTGACACCCACCTCCAAAAAGTAGAACTTGATGTCCTTTCTAGGGGCCTAAACTTTGCCCCTGTAAATGGACCAAATATGTTCAACACCTTTGTAGACGTACACAAATTTTTAAGAAAAATTACCCTGAAAAATATTTCACTGAAGGATGCTGGGACTAGATCATGACTGCGGCCGGTCCCAATGACCTGATGGCCAGCCACCAATCACCACACCCCTTCAAAAAACCGTCAACATTTCATACAAAAGCGGTTAAGGGAATTACATTGATGTTTGTCAGAGATGGTGATCTCTGATCTAGAAAGGCAAGCCTGAATTTATTGTCCTAGGCAAAATTTGAGTAGAGAAAACAAGATGCGGTCAAATCCCTTGAGGGCAATAAAATATTGTCATAAAGCGGCGGACAAAGGGAGGGGTAGTTGTGATAACTCCTCTATTATAAAGAGGATTCATTGAGAATTCTAATGATAGCCCCCACTTACCAGAGATTGGATATTAACCCCCAACGGATCTCTTCAAAGAGGATTGGTGTTGCATTTAGATCAAGAATTTCGGGAATAGATTTATCACCAAACGAGAACTGGATTCCTGACTATAGAACAACCCCGGATTCCATTTTTTTATTTCATCCCGAAATCCATAAAAGTTTAACTAGACCCCCCGGAAGACCCATAATTTCTGGGATCCTTCCCTTACATCAAATCTCTCTCAATTTCTGGATTTCTCCTCCAGAGGATGTTCATACAGGTCCCTTCATATCTAAGAGACACGTCCCATGTACTGACCACACTGCAGAACTTGTGGTGACTGAGGAATGCTTGGGTTACATGTGACATGGTATCACTTTATACAGTGATAGATCATGAGATAGGACTAAGGCTCTATGCAGTAAAGCGTTGAATAGGTCGTTTTCCTCGCCATTTTACTGCAACAATTGGTTTGATATTCAGTAAGCGCCGATAATGCTTGATTTCGGCAGGTTTCGTAGCCCGATATTTTTGTTATGGCCAGTCTGCTGCCGATAAGCCTGTTTTCGGCACTTTTCGCCACTTTTGAAGTAAACTTCTTTAGTGGCCCTATTCTCATGGGGCAAAACGGAGCGAAGGAGACGAAAATGAAACGAAGTGACGTGACTCCCCCTCCCCCGCCACGCCTGCTGTGACATGCGGCGGCGGCCACACCCCCCCCCCCCCCAAACACCCACCCCCCCCCCACCCCACTGTGAAAGCGGCGGCGCGGCGATAGCCGCGGCGCCTCCCTAACACCGCCGTTACCCCTAGACGTCGCAGAGCTTCCGGTACTGTGGTGTACCAAGATGGCGGAAGCCCCGCAAGTCCTCTCGGCTGTGAGAGAGCCGCTGCTTCAGCCTCTCTCCTCCCTCTTTGCTTCCCCTTCCCGATCCGGCTGACTGAGTGCCGCCGTTGCTGGAGGAGGAGAAGAACCCTGGGATCATGACGGCCGCTGCGGCTGTCAGCATGTGCCGCGCATGTGCACACAGACGTTATCGTGCGCTCCTGGCTCCTGCTCGGGTAACGTGGGAAGCGGGGGGTTTGGAGCGCGCCGCTTCCCACGCATATGACGGCCCGTGCGGCCGCTCTCAACCTTCCCCACCCCTCTCCCCCAATTACACCCTCTATTCCTCCCCCCACACCCCCCACCGGCATCATGGTGTTCTTCCCGGGGGGGGGCCGTCACCTCACATGTGCTCTTCCTCGCCGTATGTGCCGTCCTTCCCTGCCCTGATCCCCGGCACTGCGGGGCACACAACCTGTGCCCATCCTCCTCCTACCACACTGGCTCTGCCGCTGTGCTCGCAGGTGCAGGGTGTGATTGGAGGTGCAGGGGGTGGGGAGGTGCAGGAGGAGGTGAAGGGTGATGTGAGGAGGTGAGGGGGTGATGTGATGAGGTGAAGGGGGGTGATGTGAGGAGGTGAAGGGGGGTGATGTGAGGAGTGAAGGGGGTGATGTGAGATGCATGGGGGGGGTGTATGTGAGGTGCAGGGTGGGGGTATGATGTGTAGGTGGGGGGGGGTGATGGTGAGGTGGGGGGGGTGAGTGTGAGGGGTGGAGGGGGGTGAGTGAGGTGCATGGAGTTATTTGAGGTGGCAGGGGGTGATGTTGTGCAGGAGGTATGTCAGGGAGGGGTGATGTTGGTGGGGGTGAGTGAGTGCAGGGGGGTGATGTGAGGTCAGGGAGATTGTATGTAGAGGTGCAGGGAGGTGATGTGAGGTGCAGGGGGTTGATGTGAGGTGCAGGGGAGAGTGAGGTGGGGGGGGGGGGGGGGGGGGGGGGGGGGGGGGGAGGGGGGGGGGGGGGGGGGGGGCAGGAATGTATTGAGGTGCAGGGGGTTGATGGAGGTGCAGGGGTGATGCGAGGTGCAGGGGGTGATGCGAGGTGCAGGGGCTGATGCGAGGCTGCGGTGGCATGCAGGGGGTGCATGCGAGGTGCAGGGGGGGTGATTCGGCCGGGTGCAGGTGGGGGGATGCGAGGTGCGGGGGGGTGATGCGGGTGCATTGGTGGTGGCGGGTGTCAGGGTCATAATGCGGGTGCAGGGGCATATGCGAGGTCAGGGCAATGCGGGTGCAGGATGGTTGCGCATCGACCTCACACACGCACCACACAGTCCACACGCACACACACACACAGTCACACGCACACCACACAACAGTCACACGCCACCAACACTAGTCACACGCACTACACACAGTCACAATGCCCACCACACACCAGTCACAAACCGCACACACACACATTCACACACACCCAGTCCCTGCCACCACACAGTCACACGCACACACCACAGTCACACGCACACGACACACACAGTCACACTCACACACCACACACGTCACATCGCACAACCCCACAGTCCACACTCACATAAAATAAAAAATAAAAAAGGATGCTGTGACTAGATCAGTGACTGCGCCGGGTCCCAATGACCTGATGGCCAAGCCACCAATCACACCCTTCAAAAAACCGTCAACATTCATAACAAAAGCGGTTAAGGGGAATTACATTGATACGTTTGCAGAGATGGTGGGTGATCTCTGATCTAGAGAAGGCAAGCCTGAATTTTAAATGTCCTATGCAAAATTTGAGTAGAGAAGAAAAAGATGCGGTCAAATTCCTTGAGGGCAATAAAAATATTGTCATAAAGGCTGCGGACAAAGGGGGAGGGGTAGTTGTGATGAACTCCTCCTATTATAAAGAGGAGTCATTGAGAATTCTAAATGATAGCACCACTTACCAGAGATTGGAGATTAACCCAACGGATCTCTTCAAAGAGGAATTGGTGTTGCATTTAGATCAAGGATTTCGGGATGAGATTATCACCAAACGAGAACTGGAATTCCTGACTATAGAACAACCCAGGATTCCAGTTTTCTATTTCATCCCGAAAATCCATAAAAGTTTAACTAGACCCCCTGGAAGACCCATAATTTCTGGGATCCGTTCCCTTAAATCAAATCTCTCTCAATTTCTGTACTTTCTTCTCCAGAGGTATGTCATACAGGTCCCTTCATATCTAAGAGATACGTCACATGTACTGACCACACTGCAAGAACTTGTGTGGACTGAGGAATGCTGTTGGGTTACATGTGACGTGGTATCACTTTATACAGTGATAGATCATGAGATGGGACTAAGTGCCATAAAGAGAGTTCTGGAAAGGGACAATACTGTGGATGAAAAACTAAGATTGTTTATTCTAGATGGAATAAGATTTATCTTGACCCACAACTATTTTTGCCATGACCGTGAATTTTACCTCCAGATATGCGGCACCGCGATGGGTACCAGGTTTGCACCAAGTTATGCGAATTTATTCATGTCCATATGGGAGGAGGATAATATATGGACCTCCAACCCATTTGGTGCAAAACTGGTGCTTTGGAAAAGATACATTGATGATGTGCTGGTGTGTCTGGAAGGGTTCACCTGAAGAACTATTTTGTTTTAAGGAATATCTGAATGACAACGAATTAAATCTGAGGTTTACCTTTAGTCACGATAAAACATGTATTAACTTCCTTGATCTTTCTCTGTATATTGATAAGAATACCATTCAAACAAAAGCCTATCATAAGGAAGTAGACGCCAATACTTATCTATTGGCATCCAGCCACCATCACCCCAAGGGGCTACAAAACATTCCCAAGGGCCAAGCACTAAGAATTAAGTGTAATTGCTCCAATGATAAGTTATATAAACATCAGGTCAGCGAGCTTAGGGAGAGATTCTTGGAGCGAGACTATAAGAAGCGAGATATAGATTTAGCTATATCTGAGGTTGACAAAATAGACAGGAGAACCCTTATTTGCAAGGACTTAGTGAGACCTAAACCCGAAGGAAGGGACCAGTTCCCCATGTTTGTCACCCAATATAGTGGTTTGGCTCCCATCATATCACAGGTTTTCAAAAAACATTGGGGCATCCTTCAAAGGGATCCGATCCTTAAGAACTATCTCCCAGAAAAACCTAAAATAGTATACAAACGGGCCAGGAATTTAAAATCCCGTTTGTCCCCTAGTTGCCCTCTTGATAACCTTAGAGACCGCCATGTCACCTGGCTTATTAATTTAAAAGGGTACTATGTCTGTTCAAAATGTATTGGATGCAAACATAGCGCAAAAAGCAAATATTTTAAATCCAACGTTACTGGAATTTCTTATGATATAGAAACCTTTATTAATTGTAAGACTGATTTTTGTGTGTATTTGCTGCAATGCCCATTTGGGTTACAATATGTTGGCCGTAGAGGGAGACCCCTAAAACGGCGGTTTGCCGAGCACATCTATAACATCAAAAGGGGTCTTGAAACCCATAGTGTGTCCAATCATTTTAGATTGAAGCACAATCAAAATCCGGAGGGCCTAACATGCATGGGCATTGACAATCCGAAGCCTAGTTGGCGTGGGGGAGACAGACCTGGCATTATATCCAAGCGTGAGAGTTATTGGATATATGTTCTTAAAACTCTGTCTCCCCTTGGCCTTAATATAGACTTCGATTTAGCAGCATTTTTGAAAGAATCTTAGCTATTAGGATGTCTGGTTTTTAGCACGTTTTTTCATTTTTTCACATTTTTTCTTATCTTGTATTCTTACCCCCCCAATCTCTCTCTCTTCTCCCCCTCTCTCTCTACAGTAAAGCTGCTTCAGTTCCTCCCTTTTGATAGCAATGAGGTAACCTTGTCTTTGTTAAATTAACTCAAGTAAAGTTAACTGAGGTAAACATTGTAATAAATTAATATTGATCAGTGACGACTCTGTTTGCAACAATTGTCATCAGCGTTAGTTATAAATAATAGAAATGATGTAAGGTATAATTCCATATAGCATTAACGCAGCAATAGTGCCCGCAACAGCAGTCTCCCGCCATCTCCCCCTGCAACTACTCTCAATATGGCTCCGTGGCGTCAAATGGCGCTGCGTTGCCATGCCAACGGGAACGTCACGTGACGTAACAGCATCACGTGATGCTCGTTGCCATGACAATGAGCCGCCACATGATGTCACGACGTCATGCGGTGCCACGTTGTCATGGCGACTTGACGCCGCGTGACGTTACATAGCATCCCGTTGTCATGGCAACACAGTGTTATTTTAAAAAAAAAAATCTCCGGGTTGACCGTCAGTCGAAGGTGGCAACCCTGTCTGTAGCACTTATGATGCTCAAGACTGGTGCCAGTGAGTAAGCAGAGGCACACATTGCAGATACCACGTGGTTAAGGAATTCCTCTCCATAATGGGAGGTAAGTGTTTCAGGAACAAGAGGCTGCAAGGATGGCAAGTGAATGCATCGCTATAATATTGTGATATACCGGGTACTGTAAAAATGAGAGTAATTTGAGAATTGTTTTAATGGTCTTCCTTCCCAATTAGTGCTTCAGCAGTTTACCTTTTTTATTTTTTTAAACTGTTTCTTCAGTGGGAAAACAAATCTTTTTGGCGAGGGGTTGCTGTAACCATCATATAATGTGAATGGAGGGAGATATTGGGAATTTCTTGGGGCAAGCGTTTAAAAATAAAATAAAAAAATAAGTTAACCCAAGAAAAATGCTTTGCAGCTAAAATATTATGGAAGGCAATTTAAAAGCATACATTAAACAAAAATTGTAAAGGCATTGGATCCACTAAGTTTTCCATGTAAATTAGATTGTAAGCTTTTTGGGGAAGGGGCTCCTTTTTCCTAATGTTACTTTTGTCTCTGCGCTTATTCCTAGTGTGTGTTATATTATTAGGTCACGTGTATTACTGCTGTGAAGCTCTATGTACATGGATGCCGCTATATAGAGATATACATGAACTATATACCCAAACACTTTACCTGTATGAATAGACAAAGTAAAGGAAGAAAAAAAAAAGTGTGCGCCGAGTATGCACATTTTAAGTGAAACTTTTGTCGCAGAAATTGTATTTGTGATGGTATTAATTAAAAATCATAACAATTTCTGTGACAAAACGCAAAGTTTGACTTAGACTACGTCCATACATACTACGTACTGCGATCGCGCCCGCGGCAGGATCAAAACAATGTTAGTGAATTCTAGCATCCATACTTTGCGCCCGCATGTGTGCACGTGAGGAAGAGTGATGAGACACTTTTGAAGTGAAACTTCTTTAGTGGCACCTATTCTCATGGGGCAAAACTGGAGCGAAGGAGACGAAAATGAAACGGAAGTGACGTAATTCCCCCCCCCCCCCCCCCCCCCCCCCCCACCCGCTGTGACATGCGGCGGCGATAGCCGCCGGCGCCGCTCCTAACGGCCGCCGTTACCCCTAGACGTGCGCAGAGCTTCCGGTACTGTGGGTGTACCAAGATGGCGGAAGCCCCGCAAGTCCTCCGGCTGTGAGGAGGAGCCGCTGCTCGGCCTCTCTCCTCCCTCTTGCTTCCCCTTCCCCGAGTCCCGCTGACTGAGTGCCGCCGGTGCCGGAGGAGGAGAGGAGCCCCAGGATCATGACGGCCACTGCGCTGTCAGCATGTGCCGCGCATGCGCGCACAGACGTTATCGTGCGCTCCTGGCTCCTGCTCCGGTAACGCGGGAAGCGGGGGGTTTGAGCGCGCCGCTTCTCACGCAGAACTGCCGGAGGGGGGGGGGGGCTCTTAATCACGGTATCAGCCCCTCACATACGGCGGGCCCGGTGCGGCCGCGTCTCTGTGGGGGAGGAAAGGAGGGGGACACACACACACTGACTGACACACACACTGACTGACACACACACACACACACACTGACTGACACACACACACTCACACACACACACACACACACACACACACACACACACAGACTCACACACACACACACACACACACACACACACACACACACACACACACACATCAATGGAGTCAATGGAGCGGGGACGTATAACATTATAGTACTGTTTACGTTCCATTGCTCACAATACAAATGTGATTAGCATTACAGTGTGGGGGGCATTCACTGCATTGTGTCACATCTGACGTGTATTATTTAATTTACATTGTACTTTTATATATTTTCATTATTTGCG
This sequence comes from Ascaphus truei, assembly GCA_036426205.1. Classification (NCBI taxonomy): domain Eukaryota; kingdom Metazoa; phylum Chordata; class Amphibia; order Anura; family Ascaphidae; genus Ascaphus; species Ascaphus truei. Next base: position 10,708 of record WSYH01008389.1, on the reverse strand, counting down.
TGTTACATTACTCATCATGTGATGATGTGTCAAGGGAAAATCCTATACTCAACTCTTAAAGGAGAACCTCACATCATATGACACATTTTACTGAACTGAGCGACAATTGTTTATATGATGTTACACATGTCACACATCTAACACATCCACCGTATATTCATGTTGCTTTACATTACACAATGCTTGTAATGTGTAACGCATCTTTAAACGTTCATGTACATCTTTCTTCTCATGTTTACATGTACTTTGGGTCCTCCCTTTTTTAATGACGTCACTTATTGGACACTCAATCACATTGCATGTTCACATTGTAACCGTTGCGTTACAAGCACTTCAACCTAACTTGTACACACATGTACAGTAGTTAATCATTGTGACACCTTTCAAACTGATTCTATAGCAACTATCCTCATTACATAAATGTATGCATATGCACACGAGAATTCATTGTTGTGAACATGTGACAATAACATGGCTAATTACACATGTTACAGCAAACTTTTTCCACGTCAATCTCAGGCTTTTTGTCTAATTACATGACTGACTGTTGCGTTCAGAAGTGTTACATGCATTGCACATTACACTAATAATTTTCAAACAATGTTTGTACAAAGCTTCACGTTACATCATTGTCAAATATCATGATTCCCTGCTGAATACACAGAACAAATACTTCTTAGATCAAATGAAGACAGCTTGGGAGCCAAGTACTTTAATATGTTAATGTAACACCTTGCATGTTACTATGTCACCTGACATCATCACATACCTATTTAAAGGACACCCATTACCTGCTCATTCACAGCTACTCATTTCAAAATGTTGCGATTGTTTAGGAGACGTCGGAACATTCTTTTGCATGAGTGGCTTGCTGATCAAGAGAATGACATAGGGCAAGGGAGGGACAGAGCCAGGGACAGTGACAGGGACAGGCACGCGGAAACGACAGGGACAGGGAGAGGGACAGGGCGAGGGACAGGTAGAGGGATAGGAGATCAGAGGAGAAGACAGAGGAGACAAGTTGTGCCTCATCTGCGTGTGTACAGGGAGAGAACCCTGTTAGATGGGATGAGTGAGGAGGAGATAGTAAGTCGCTATCGTTTGAGTTCAGCAGCAATCTTATCTCTTTATGAAGAGATAAGGGGAGATTTAGATTTTTTGACAGCCAGAGGTCGTGCAGTCCCTGGGCTTGTTAAAATGCTGTGCTCATTACATTATCTTGCTTCCGCGTCATTCCAGACAACTGTGGGCATAGTGGGCGGGGTCTCGCAATCTACATTCTCGCGGGCCTTTACCCAGTTTTTCTATGCACTCAATAGACACGCTAGGAATTATATTCATTTTCCTACAGAGGCGACAGAGTGGCTGGAAGTCAGGAATGGCTTTTATAACATAGCAGGGATACCATGTGTGCTGGGTGCAATCGATTGCACCCATGTTGCTTTGATTGCACCTAGTCAGAGTGAGCATGTTTACCGCAACCGTAAGCACTACCATTCACTGAATGTCCAGGTGGTATGTGATGCCACGATGAGGATAATGCATGTGGTACCCAAATTCCCTGGTTCCAGTCACGATTCCTCTATCCTGAGGAACTCTTCAGTCTTCCATGCTTTCGAAGAAGGACATTTTGGACATGGTTGGCTGCTGGGTGAGTACATATTTGGATGTTGTAATACCAAACACATTTTTGTTTAGGAATCATTTCATTGTAGAATCTTATCACTAATGTAAGCTTATGTGTGCTCCATTGATTATAGGTGACTCAGGATACGGGATTAGGCCCTGGCTCTTGACTCCGGTGCTAAACCCTCAAACTGAAGCAGAGGAGAGGTACAATGCAGCCCATATATCTACGCGATCTGTTATAGAGAGGACATTTGGCCTACTCAAGACCAGATTTAGGTGTCTCGACAGAACTGGTGGGGCTCTTCTATACAAGCCTCAAAAAGTGTCTGATATTATCATTGCCTGTTGCATTTTGCACAATGTGGCACTCACACATAATGTACAATCAGACCTACCTGAGGCTTTGATAGAGGAGCATCCCACCCATGTAGCTGCTGAAAATGAACAAACAGCCAGTGGTGGCCAGACACGCCAGAATGTCATAAATTCCTTTTTTTCTTGTAAGTAAAAACATATATTTTCATAGTACTACTTTTATATATTAATTATGTAATATTAACACTAATTTTTTTTTACATAACCTTCTGTTAGGACACAGATGAATATGGGTTGCACACCTTTCTCTTCTCTGCTGTGTGCACAAAGGCATGTGGCACCGGTATGTTATTGTTGCACAGGTTATATAATCCTTCTTCGATTGTAAATTAGTTGTGTGTATGTGAATACAACTGGTGTAACAAATGAGTAATTGCTTAGCATTGTGTTGGTGTTGATGCTAACACAATACACATAGTATGGCCATAGTCATTCATTCTTGCAGTATGCTTACATACAATGTTATTGTTATAGTGTAACATGCGCATCCATATGATGTGTACACCAGGCTGCTTTTCATTTGTTATGTGATAAAATATACATGGTGTTTCACATTTAACACCAAATACACACTTTGCTGTGTTGCTTACGTTAGTGAAGATGTCATGTACATGTTTGAAATTTATATATTGTTCCATTGTATTATAGGTATATCTCCTCTATGACTGATCATGGTATGTATATGAACTGACATCTGTCATAAGATGTGCCTAACTCAATAGACGTTTAATTATACGATGTTAAAACCCAACATATTGCTACACGTTAAATTTTACATACATGTAGTTTCTGAATCATGTACATGCGTTTACCTACTATTGAGGTTTCATGAGCATTGTAATAGAAAATGATTAGTGCCATTACATCACATTTAATGTATGTTCCCTTAAAAATTCCATTAATCTAATATAGAGATGGGTGGAGAGAAGGGGATAAATGCTGATAGTTTTATCCTTACGGGAGATGATTAATCACGGATGCAATTGACTGATCATAACAGTCAATGCATGAATGCCTGTAATCACACCAATGCTTTGTACATCTTATATGTTGCAATGTATGTTATTAGTAATGCTGTACATTATTAGTAAAGATTACTTTAGCATTCTCACATGTGTATGTATAAGTCACACATCTGTGTTGATGTGACCTACATGTAACAAGTGTCAAACTGTTAACATAAACCCAGTAGTGTCTCTAATTTTAGTGTCATTTTGCATTACTAATTTCAGCCAATGAAAATGTTGTTAATATAGTTGTCATGTAATTCATGTCACTTCATCATTATTATGATGATCATTTACAAGTAGTCTCAACATATGAACGTCAATCACGTGCACATTTGCATAGGCAAACTTTTCAATACAACTGTTTGTGTCGGTATCAATTTGTGAATGATAACATCAGCTTTATTATGGTAGCTTATATCATCATATTCACTTTACTATGTATGTGTTGAACGTTTAATAAACACAGAAAACTACAGTTAGTTTGCTACAAGAAATATACACATAAACGTAATTGTTTACATGATGTTGACCTAATATTCATAACTGCATGCATTGTAGTTGACCACTACATCTTGCCAATAACATTCTTTGCAGCAGTCCCAAACCATTTTAACAACATTATCATGTTACAAGAGAATTTTTACATTAAATGGCTAGTTGGTTGTAAGTCTCCTTTACATAGTTTATACATTTATACGTTCCATTACACAATATACTACACAAATGTTTGTTCAGAGTGGGAATGGTTGTTATATATAAAACAGACCATGCCATATAATGTTAGTACTAAATGAAGAACACACATTACATTTTCTAACTGCACTGTTTAGCAACATCATTATGTTAATTATGTGCTTATGCAATATAGGCATAATTGGATCACATTTTGTATTGTTATTTAATATGCGCGGCAAGCAATATCTAAATAGTTCCATATGTAGTATATTAGTCGGTCGCTCCTCCTCACAATCATCTCATATAACTCTTCTCTTCTGAAATGATACATTGATCCCATTGAATCTTCACCGACATCTCTGAAAAACAGCAAACACATTATGGTCAAAGATGGCACCTTAATATATGTGTAGCCGTGACAACGCGTTACGCATCTCTATATGATTGTGTATATCCACGCGTTAATCACTTATATGTTAGAACTACAAGGTTACAACTAAACATCATTATTGATCATTTTGTTAATTGTGTTGCACGCATAACTATGTATATGAACTGTCCATTGGCTGTATACTTAAAAATGTGCGCGCACATCTTACTGTGCGCACACACTTCACGCTTGGGTCGACAAAGTGTTAGCGCATGCGCAAAACAATGCGTACGTTGTGCGTTCAATACATGTTGTAAATACCATTAACCATATAATATTTATTTCAAATCCAATTAAGGCGAAACTACATTCGTTCTAAACGCGTACATCTCTAATCTTTTTAAACAGACGTGTGTGGACGGAAAGCACGGCCGATCACACAATGCGCAAATCCAATACGTGTGACGTCATGTTAAGCCAGCGTGAAGCGCACGCAAACACTCCTCCCACAGAATTAACATTGGGCTAACGCACAGTACACGCCCACAAACACAGACGCGCACGCATTACACAGTGCAGTGACCGTAACTATAACAAACCGACACAGCCAATAGGCTTTGACGCGCGCACGTCGGTTGGGGGCGGGCCTTACATACGTAATCCTTTTTAAGGACGCCTTGGCACATGACAAGGGTCCCACGTCATATGTGGCCGACCTGGTTTTTTTTTAATAGATGTTGCATGATAAAGAAACAGGTGTGTGTTACAGTTATGGTAACATGTTGCTATTATATGTTTTAAGAGATAGGAAAGTAGGAATATGTATTGCGTGACCAATGTGTACTAATGTTTCTGGTTCTAGTATATTGTAATAGGAAACAATGTGTTTGTGACATGTTATGCAGTCTGCAATGTAACGCTGTATCCACGCATTTAAAGTAAAAATGGTGGATAGACAAAAGTTTACATTTTTAACGGTGAGTCAACGCATAACGATTGTTATATTTACCATTCTTCTAGAAGTAACACTTCGTCTGGCTGCAACTGCTCGCTCCAGAAAGACAATGCATTTGCATCCATGCTTGAGCCAACCGCTGAATCCTGTATGACACACATCTCCATGAGGCACTCATAGGAATCGGCACTGCCTTCTTCAAACAATTGGTCCGGAGGTACGTTCATTTCTTCGTGTAGCCATTCGAATGCGTTTGCAGCAGAAAGGCTTTGTAAAACATCATAGCAGTTATGTTCTTGTAGCATCTGTGTTTCAGGAATGGAGGGTGCAGATATTGCAGCAGGTATCGATTCACACGGAACAGTAGTAGCGGATCCATTGCTATTATTAGGAATAAATATGCTATTTATCAGAAGATATGTGCCATGTTCCATGGTGATTTTAAATTGCGGTGCAATCTGCCAAAATCCATACCTTTCATGTAGGTTATCCTGCACACGTTCAAAACATTCATTTGTTGATAAAGTGAATCTTACAGAGGATTTAAAATTTCCAGACCGGCCAGGGTCTTGGTAATAAGGATATTTAGCTCTTATCAAATCATAGATCTGGCCCACGTTGGCTTTGTTTTCTTGAGTTGATATGATTGCCTCCGCAATCATTACTTTATAGCTTTGTGTGGATGCATGTTTAGAAGTAGATCCTCAGTCATTGCAGCGTCTCAAATAATGTGAGTGGAGTTGCACGTTCTCTCTTGAGAATGTGAAACGAGGTAAATGTTATCTGTTTTGTGGCTTTCTACTCAAGGCCAAAAAAAAAAGTTACATGTTTCACTCCTTTTTGCAAACACAAATTCCATTGTGTAGAAATAATTGGCAGACATTTGTGGTTTCTGATAGCCATTTCACTGTGAAAGTCAATTTAAGGTTTTTTTATCTACATTCTCAAAACAAGTGTCTGATTTTCATTAAATAACAATGTGGGTGAGTACAAAAACAGTGTTGGCATTATGAAAATAGTGCTTACACAGACATATAATGAGATATACACACAGCTGCTAATGTTTTTTTGTGAATGCTTTTTTCCTACATCAAGTGAATGTTGTGGGGAAAAAAAACTACCCGTTTAGATAGTTAAAAAAATATATACTATATATTATAGATCTATATATAATATATATATATATATATATATATATATATAACTATATATATATATATTTATTTTTTTTAACTATTAGTGTGTGTACATATATCCCTACATACTACATATATATTACTAAACATTCACAGATATGGGATTGAAACCAGTACTCATACATGATGAAAGGACAACATTAAGAAGGTTCAAGCAAGGTGAAGGTAAGTAATATTTAACACTTCATCCTGCTCTACACGGACAATAAAGATGGACAATAAACGGACAATAAAGATGTTAGCAGTTAAATAGATGTTTGATTTAAGTTGCATGTGAATAATATTGACATGCAATTACTAGCTAAAATACCTATAAAACACACCCAAATACAATGTTTTGCAGCTAAGTGAATTGCAGCTTCTCCAAACATAGCAACTGGGTCATGTTGGATCATTACTGAACAGATGATTAATACATAAATATAAATTAAAATATTCATTCATTAGGACTGTTAATTTTTCCAAACCTTCACGTGTACAAGGACATACTTGAATGTTTGGAAACAACAGGTCTTCATCATACATACAATATTAATTACATAATCTAAAGTGAACAAAACAAGGCCAAATACAGATATAGTTAATTATAACATTTATTTATTTTTTTCCTTTTGAGACCGAGTCCCAGGCCTGCTTGTTGTCTCTTGGATTTTTCTTTTCCGTTTGGCTACAACTTTAAGCACAACAGAGCCACTTTGACTGGCCTGTGGCACTTCATGGGCACGGCTTGTGGCCTGTGGCACTTCAGAGGCAGGGCTTGTGTCCAGTGAGTGTTCACGGCCAGGGCTTGTGTCCAGTGAGTGTTCACGGGCAGGGCTTGTGGCCAGTGACTGTTCACGGGCAGGGCTTGTGGCCAGTGACTGTTCACGGGCAGGGCTTGTGGCCAGTGACTGTTCACAGGCAGGGCTTGTGGCCAGTGACTGTTCACAGGCAGGGCTTGTAGCCAGTGACTGTTCACGGGCAGGGCTTGGGGCCAGTGACTGTTCACGGGCAGGGCTTGTGGCCAGTGACTGTTCACGGGCAGGGCTTGTGGCCAGTGACACTTGTGCACTGTGTACCAACTTGTTCACAACTGATGCTTGCTCGTTTCTTGTTTGGGTTTTTTGGTTTGTGTCCAAAAACTGGTCAGTAGTAACTGCTTGTGCATTTTTGTTTTTGGCTCCTCCTTTGTAGGTGTCAGTTCAAGATTTTCTATAGATGGCAGCGGTAGGATGTTGTCAGGAACATGCAGAGAACTTTCAGCTACTTTACCGGTAACATCCCGACCTGGGGAATGAACATCAGATGACTGGGGTGAAAAAGTAGTAGCATGTAAACATCCATCCTCTGATGGTGTAAAACTGAATGGATGTGCTGCTGTAGTCATTCTCAAGTGATTAGCTTGAGTTAGCTGAACAACTATTGCTTCTAATGACGTGTTAATTTTTTGCATTTGTTTAGGCACTTCAATGAAGACTCTATGAGATGTGACAATTGTGATATCGTTTCTTCCTGCAGTGATATCATCCTTTCGTGCACTGACATCAGATCTGAATGGCGACGATTTTCTGCTTCAACAATTATTTCTTCAGAAGCTACTATTGCAGCGTATGTGCTAGTTGCTGTAGGAATAGCCTGTGTAACTCTTTGAATGGGAACCTCGTCATGGTCACTTGATTGCATTTCTGTGTCTTTGGCGGCATCATCATCATGATTATCATCATGTGCTAAAAATAAATGTACACATAATGAAATGGCATGTTAATCTGAGCTGTTTTACTATGTAATTATACACTGTGATAACTAACACCTAACATGTTTTCATACGTTTTATAACGTCACATTAAAATGTACCTTGACTTACGAATTCTGTTTGGACTCAGTGTGAAATAAGAATGAATGAAAAGTTGTTCAAAACTCACAACTCCAACATGATACTTAACATCACAAACACAATACATGTTGTGTAAAAAAAAATCATTTTAACTGACAGTAAGTAATCCTATTTAAATAACATGTGCAAAACAAATAATGAACTTTTTTAACCTAACATATAGAAGTGAACATATTATATTTTCTGCACCTCGTACACTCATCTTCCAGGTGTGATGAGCTGCATGACCCAGGTGAAGACACTTGTTCCGTCTCAGGTGACACATGTCCTCCAGGAGCAACTATATAGAACAATAACATCAGTTGTTAATTGACATGTGAAAATATTGAAGATAGAGTTACTGTATGTTGAGTTTTTATGGCTAACTAACAGCATCAGTTCCTGAACTGAAAATGTGTGTGGCAAAGTGAACATAAATATTTGTAATGACAATGTACATGCCAGTGTACTTAGGGCTTTTTAGTTCTGTAACATACAACAAACTATGTTTATGCAGTAATGCGTTAGGATAATATAATTAATATTGGGCATACACTGCATATGTTGTGTACTCATATCACAATAATAATGTACATAACTATCATGAGATGAACTTTCACAATGCTTATCATTAAGAAAGTCATATTGGAAAAGTAATAGTTTTTGTTAGAGGATATGTGTGGTACATTAATAGGACCTGTTGCACGGCTGAATGTGGCTGCCACTCAACAACACAACACATGCTGTGTGTGATAATGTGTTGTTGATATCAGTTGAACTATAGATCTGAGTGAACGAATGTGTGACGTAGGGTTTCATAGCTAATGGCTTGTTGGGTGATTTAGTACCTAGAGTGAACCTTTCAAATGACTGTGATTACCTTCTGTTTTGCTAGTCAGGTTGTAAGAACGGTAGTCCCTCCCCCAAAAACAGTAATCAACCAGACCTTTCAATTACTTGAAGCAGGTGAAAATGGTGTCAACAAAGTTGACCGTAACATGACCCTGTTATTTGGCTGTGTGCTGAACCCCACCCCCTCTGTTGACGTGTATGCTGTGATTACATATTAATTGCAGCTGCTTTAACACAATGGTAGATGAGCAATATATTACTCTGAAGTGTGCAAGCTATGAACACAATGACATAACATATGCTACGTGTGCCTCATTATGATGTCTGTATATGATATGAAGCAAAAAAGGACCTTTTAATAAACCTCAACACATTTGTTAGTGCAAGTGATGTTTGTTGGCCGTTGCATGTAATATATTAGATGCATGATTTGAAGAGGCAGTAATGTCGTGTTTGTAGGAGTTAAATAAAAAAAATACACTTTAATATTATATATATATATGTTCTGCACCAGTATCTAGTAATATTTTCTCATTAGCATGTCTTACACATGTGTGCTACCCTGTTGTTCCCCATAATCGTCCACCATAAATTGCTTCCACTGCAGCAAAGGATTGTGGGAATTGACATGCAAATGAGCACGCAATGCCACGTGGTATATTATTTACTGCTTTTAGTATGATTACAACTTATATGTATATATATATAGAGAGAGAGAGACACAGACATATATACATATATACATATATAGATGTAGGTATGCTTATATTGGGAAGAAAGTACAAATAGCAGCGGAAATGTGTAAAATAACTGTAAGCAACGACACGCCTAGTACAGTAACATTTCTCACCTGCTGGAAATTGTGAGGAATAAACTCCGATGTCCCTGTCACCGGGCAAACCCTCCACGACGACGGGAAGTAATTTTCCCCGAAGCAGCTCCTCCAATGGAGTTAAGATGAGACGTTGTGCTGGCGGCCCACCTTCAGTGGCAGAAGCATGCACGCGTTGGTCTTGTATTTTCTTTTTTAATTTAGCCCTAATATCATCAAATCTCTTGCGACAATTCAGCTTGTCCCTGACCCGATTCCCACACGCATTCACACCAATTATTATTTTGTCCCACATTTCTTTTTTGCTTGATGAACTTGTCCGCACTAGAAATACATACAAAATATATGACGTTAATTCATAATAATACAACCACCAGTTTCCTACACTGCTAGCTATTCCAAGAGATAGCAAACATGCTGGTTTAGGTGTAATATGTGAAGCACATGAGCATTCACTTCTAAACCTATACATGTAAGGAAGCTTGCATTAATATTGTATGTAGTTAGCGTAAATTGAACGCCTGAGTTTTCTTGTCGTTGTAACGCATGATAAAAAGATGTATTTCAACAATAATAAACATTGATAGATATTATGGACCCATATTTGCATATTAACAAAACTCACATGACCTAGGATCACATGTATTTGAAGAATGAATGGAAAGGTACACTTACCTACTAAATGTCCATACAGACTGTCATAGTGCTCCAGAATCCCAGTGACAAGAGCTGTATTTTCCTGGTCATTGAAGCGAGGATTACGTGGATGCTCCACACGTTTCTTCCGAGCACGTTTAGGCTCAGAGCTTGCCTGCTGCTGACTGGACTCTCCTTGTTCCAATGGAAGAGACTCCAAAAGCTGGCCACCAGCAAGCACGCCACCACCAGACACCCCATCAGCAACTGAGCCACCAGCAGCACTCGCACTCCCAGCAACAGCACTCACACTCCCAGCAACAGCA
>WSYH01008388.1:0-29365 GCA_036426205.1 Ascaphus truei | reverse complement strand
GAGGACCGGTTGAAGTTTGGAAAGCTCTGTACATGTGAAGAAGAGACTGTGGGTTTGGAATCTCTGTACAGTACATGTGAGAGACCTCTGAGGTTTGGGGAAAGTGCTCTCTGTGTATTATTATGTTGCTTTGTCATGTTACTACATTGCCTATTGCAGATTATTCCTAAACACATATATTATATCACTCGTGCATATTATTATATCTAGTTGTGTGTATTATTTATCTCTGCATGTATTATTTATCTCTGCGTGTTATTCTATCTCTGCCAGTTATATCTATACTCTGCATGTATCTAGTATCTCTCTGCATTATTCTATATCTCTGCATGTTATTCTATATCTCTGCATGTTATTCTATCTCTGCATTTATTATATCTCTGCAGGTTTTCTATATCTCTGCGTGTTATCTTATATCTCTGTGTGTTATTCTCTCTCCTGCATGTTATTCTCTCTTCTCTGCATGTTATTCTATATCTCCTGCATGTTATCTATATCCTCATGTTATTCTATATCTCTGCATGTTATTCTATCTCTTGCATGTTATTCTATCTCTGCATGTTTTCTATATCTCATGTATTTATACTATGCATGTATTATACTATATCTCTGCATGTTATTCTATATCTCTGCATGTTATTCTATATCTCTGCATGTTATTCTCTCTCTCTGCATGTTATTCTATATCTCTTGCATGTTATTCTATATCTCTGCATGTTATTATCATCTGCATGCGTTATTCTATCATCTTGCATGTTATTCTATATCTGCATGTTATATTTCGCCTTTATTTATTTCTATATCTCTGCATGTTATTATATCTCTGCAGTATTATATTTCTGCATGTTATTCTATACTCTGCATGTCTATCTATATCTCTGCATGTTATTCATTATTATCATCTGCATGTTATTATATCTCTCTGCATGTTATTCTATATCTCTACATGTTATTCTATTCTCTTCATGTTATTCTATCTCTCTGCAATAAGAACAATTACAGACCAGCGCGGCTGTATACAGTATGTTCTTTGTGTTTTCTCTAGTGTTGTTCTGCTAGTATTCTGGCTGCCCTGTACATATGTTTTATTGTTTAGTATTTTATTTAATTGTTTTATCAGCGCCTAAGTCACTTTCTTTGTGTTATATCTCTGCGTGTTATTATATCTCTCTGCGTGTATTACATCTCTCTGCGTGTTATTACATCTCTCTGCGGTTATTACATCTCATCTGCGTGTTATTACACTCTCTCTGGCGTGTTATTACATCTCTCTGCGTGTTATTAATCTCTTTGTGCTGTTATACATCTCTCTGCGTGTTATTACATCTCTCTGCGTGTATTACATCTCTCTGCGTTGTTATAATAAATCTATCTGCGTGTTAGTTATACATCTCTCTGCGTGTTATTACACTCTGCTTTACTTATCTCTCTGCGTTTTTATTTTGCGTGTTATTACATCTCTGCGTGTTATTACATCTCTGTGTGTTATAATCTTGCGTGTTATTACATGCTTATGCTATGCGTTTATTACATATCTCGCGTGTTATTACATCTCTGCGTGTTATTACATCTCTGCGTGTTATTACAATCTCGCGTGTATTCATCTCTGCGTGTTATACATCTCTGCGTGTTAATTATATTCTCTGCGTGTTACTTCTGGTGTATTACATCTCTCGGGTTTTCATCATTGCGTGTTATTACATCCTCTCTGCATGTTATAATATCTCTATGCGTGTTATTCTTTATCTCTGTGTGTTATTCTATATCCTTGGTTATTCTCCTTCTGAATGTTATTCTCTCTCTCTGCATTTATTCTATCTCTCTGCACTGTTATTCTATATCTCTGCATGTTATTCTATATCTCTGCATGTTATTCTATCTCTGCATGCTTATTCTGATCTGCATGTGTTATTCTATATCTCTGCATGTTATTGTATCTCTGCATGTTATATATCTCTGCGTGTATTCTATATCTCTGCATGTTATCTATATGCATGTGCATGTTATCTCTAATTCTCATTATATCTCTGGCATGTTATCTAACTCGCCGTTATTCTATATCTCAGCATTTCTATATTCTGCATGTTAAGTCTGCATGTTTCTATATCTGCATGTTATTCGATATCTCTGCATGTTCTATATCTATTTATATCTGTTTTAGTGTTTATCTATATGCTTAGCATAGTACTTTGTCTCATGTTATTCTATATCTCTGCATGTTATTCTATCTCTCTGCATAAGACATTACAGACCAGCGCTGGTCTGTTAGTAGTTCTTTGTGTTTTCTCTAGTGTTTGTTCTGCTAGTATTCCTGGCTGCCCTGGTACATATTGTGTTATTATTGTAGTATTTATTTAATTGTTTATAGCGCCCTAGCACTTTCTTTTGTGTGTATATCTCTTCTGCGTGTTATTACATCTCTCTGCGCTGTGATACATCTCTCATTTTAATTACTCTCTGCGTGTTATTACTCTCTGCGTGTTATTACATCTCGCGTGTTATTCACATCTCTCTGCGTGTATTACATCTCCTGCGTGTTATTACATCTCTGCGTGTTATATTACATCTCTGCGTGTTCATTACATCTCTGCGTGTTCTATAATGGGTGATTACATCTCTGCGTGTTATTACATCTCTGCGTGTATTACATCTCTCGTGTTATTACATCTCTGCGTGTTATTACTATCTCGTGTGTTATTATCATCTCTGGGTTATTACCTCTCTCGTGTAAATCCTCTGCTGTTGTTATTTCACATCTCTGCGTGTATATTACATCTCTGCGTGTTATTACATCTCTCTGCGTGTTATACATCTCCTGCGTGTTATTACATCTCTGCGTGTTTTACATCTCTGCGTGTTATTACAATCTCTCTGGTTATTACATCTGCGTGTTATTACATCTCTGCGTGTATACATATCTGGCCTGTTATTACATCTCTGGTGTTATTACATTCTGCGTTATACACTCTGCTGTCGTATATACATCTATGCGTGTTATTACATCTCTGCGTGTGATTACATCTCTGCGTGTGTATTACATCTCTGCTGTTATTACATCTCTGCGTGTTATTAATCCTGGTATTACTCTCTGCGTGTTATTACATCTCTGCGTGTTATTACATCATCTCTGCGTGTATTTTACATCTCTGCGTGTTATTACATCTCTGCGTGTTATTACCATCTCTGCGTGTTATTAGATCTGGTGGTTTCATACATCATCTGCGTTTATTACATCTCTGCTGTTATTACACTCGGTGTTATTACATCTCTGCGTGTTATTACATCTCTGCGTGTTTATTCATCTCCTGCGTGTTATTATATCTCTGCATGTTATTATATATCGCTCTATATGGTAATCTATGTGTATCCTTTTCATTGAAGGAGTTAAATGAGTGCCCCTAATGCTGCAGTCCCCTCATTGCATACCAGACTCTGCCACCTGTGAGATGTGGACCCCCTGTTCCTGAGCCATGAACCCCAAAACCGAGAAGATGGCAAATCCTGCCACAAAGCTGGTTTATACTGTTCAGAAAGCAGAGAGCGATGCAATCTCTGAGGAGGAGAGAGAGGTACACAATTATACAGAGACATTGGAGGAGAGAGGTACAGAGCTACAGGTAATGGAGGACAGGGGGAAAGGTACACAGTTACAGACACATGGGAGGAGGAGGTACACAGTTTAGAGAGGTACAGGGGTACGAGTTATACAGACACAGGGGGGAAGAGAGAGGTACAGAGTTTTACAGACACATGGAAGAGAGGAGGTACAGAGTTTACAGACACATGGGGAAGGAAGAGAGAGTACAGTTTTACAACACATGGGAAGAGAGAGGTACAGAGTTTTACAGCAACATGGGACAGAGAGAGAGAGTTACAGAGTTTTACAGGCACATGGAGCAGGAGAGAGATGGGTACGAGTTATACAGACACATGGGAGGAGAGAGGTACAGAGTTATACAGACACATGGGAGGAGAGAAGTACAGAGTTTACAGACACATGGGAGGAGAGAGGTACAGAGTTATACAGACACATGGGAGGAGAGAGGTACGAGTTATACAGACACAGGGAGGAGAGAGGTACAGAGTTATACAGCACATGGGAAGAGAGAGTACGAGTTTACAGGCAAATGAGCGAGAGAGAGAGAGGTACAGAGTTATACAGGGCACATGGAGGAGAGAGGTACAGAGTTTACAGGCACGTGGGAGGAGAGAGGTACAGAGTTATACAGACAACATGGGAGGGAGAAGGTACAGAGTTATACAACACATGGGAGGAGAGAGGTACAGAGTTATACAGAACCTGGGAGGAGAGAGGTCAGAGTTATACAGACACATGGGAGCAGATAGGTACAGAGTTATACAGCACATGGGAGGAGGAGGAGAGAGGTACAGAGTTATACGACACATGGGAGAGAGAGGTAACAGAGTATACAGACACATGGGAGGAAGAGGTACAGAGTTATACAGACACATGGGAGGAGAGAGGTACAGAGTTATACAGAACACATGGGAGAGAGGTACAGAGTATACTGTCACACTTGCCTCTGATCCGCGCGGAGACCGACTCAGGGAAGCACCAGGGGCAGAGTCATGCGCCCCACGCACTGCCAGGGCAGTGGCAGGCGCAGCGGCGTGATGGCGGAGCTCCGCAAGACGCATCGCGCACCGCACGGGTTTGCTCGCAACCAGGAAGCAGTGAGAACGATGAGGGAGCTGCTGGAGCCTCCCACAGGGGAGACTTGCTGAGGTAAACCGCACTGACGTCATCACGTCGCGACGCGCATCGCGCACGCGCGCGGTTGCCCGGCAACCAGACCTAGCATCAGGAAAGCCTAATTGCAAGCTGTTTTTGATCAGTGTCTCTCTGACACCATTGGTGGACCAGTACACACACCCTGCAAGGTAATTGGACCCTTCCCACATATACCTGCTTCTGCCTGTCCTTGATTGCTGAGCATAAACTCCTGTTTATGCATTGTGCTCACGCTGCTGTCTAGTTTTGTCTTGAACTTTGTCTGACCTGTTGACCCTGCCTGTTACTTGGATTTCTACACTCTCCAGCACTTTGACCCCGGCTTCGTTACTCGACTACTCTACCTTCTATTACCCAGACCTTGGCTACGAAACTCTACCTACCCCGACTTCCAACCCTGGAAACACGGCAAGTACCCTGACTACCCTGCCTCTCCAACCTACGACGCGGTCACGACTAGGACTAACGCATTCCGGACAGGACTGCGTGGTTGTGGGTCGGTGCCTATCAATCCCCACCTCAGCCCCGCGGTCTTCCGTCCTGTTTGTGTGAGCGCAGCGTGACAATAGCTCAGCCCACAAACATGGACGCCGCTGAGGTGGCCCGACCTTAGACCCCTGGATGCTTCCGGCAACTTACCGGCTCATTTACACTAAAAGAAACATACTAGTTTCCCAACTTAAAACAGACGGGATACCCTGACTGAAAAGTTAGACGTCTAACAGTATCTACCACCAACCCCGTTCCACTCGCAGCCACTCCTGCACTTATCACACCTACCTCGAACCACGACTACCTGCGCCAACCGTTATGCGGGGATCCCAGCGTTGTCGGGGGTTTCTGAACCAGTGTTTCATACAGTTTTGAACTAATGCCTTCTCGCTTTCCGGTTTCCGTACTAAGGTCGTACATATCTCCTGCTGACTGACGCCGCCCCTGGCATGGGCTTCTCCTACTGGAGCAACGCCCAGTATTGACCTCTGACCTTACTCTCTTCACC
Organism: Ascaphus truei; assembly: GCA_036426205.1. Lineage (NCBI taxonomy): Eukaryota > Metazoa > Chordata > Amphibia > Anura > Ascaphidae > Ascaphus > Ascaphus truei. The sequence continues at coordinate 23,612 of WSYH01008388.1, read as the reverse complement.
CGAAATTTAGAAGGGTTTGACACCCCAGGGCGTAAGGTTTACGGCTGCATCCCTCGCTTAATATTTCTCAGGGAGACCATACTGTGGCTCGTTATGCTCTGGACTTCCGGACGGTGCGGCCGAGACCGGCTGGAACGATGTGGCTCTATCTGGCAGTCTTCTGGCAGGGCCTGTCCGAACGGGTTGAAGGATGAATTAGCAGCTCTGGATCGTCCCGCTGGACTTGAAACCTGATAGACCTGTGCATCCGGATGGACCAGCGCCTCCAAGAGAGAAGATGGAGAGAACAAAACACCCCCGAGGTATACAATCGTCTTCTTTGTCTCCATAGGGCCTCTACTCTCCACAACTCCTGCCCTAGATGAACCACATGCAGCTGGGAGGGACTAGCCTTCGCCTATCGAGAGGCAACGAGAAGACGTAGCGGATATGCCTCTACTGTGGGCAATAACGGCCACCTGGTATTCAACTGTCCACTGAAGCGGAAACGCCAAAGCCCAGTGAGTATAAGGAGGATCACGCTGGGTACTGCAACTCTTCCCCCTCCTCAACCCTCTACGAGGTTTTATCTACCTATCTCCATATCGGTTGAGACCTTCACAGTACAGACACAGGCCTTTCTGACTCGGGGTCAGGAGGAAACTTCGTGGACCAAAAGTTCGCCTTCAAGATAAAATACCGTGGTACCCAAAGATGACCGGTTAGGTCTTGAAGCCATTGAGCGGACGACCCTTGCAGCCCGCGATCATTTCCTTAAAACAATACCCCTTACATCATGACTAGCGACTTTCACTCCGAGACTATAACCTTTGATGTCATTTCAACACCCCCTGCCCGAAACATCATTCTGGGACTTCCGTGGCTCCGGATCACAATCTGTATGACTGGAAGAGGAAACACACCACTTACGTTGGAGTTCTTTTTGCTTGGAACATGCAGGCTGCTCCAAAGGCAGTGGCAGGAATGGAGGTCACGGATCCTGACAGGGGTTACGGCTGCCGGGATGGTATACGAAAGATTTCCGCGATGTCTTTGACAAACGATCAAGCAGAGTACTTCGCCACCATCGGACGTACGACTGGCCTATTGTCTTTTCTACCGGGGCCATACTCCAGAGGAAGGGTCCATACCCACTATCTATTCCTGAGACCAGGCCATGAGAACATATATTCAGGAGAATCTCCAGGGGGGTTCATTAAAAATACTTCATCACCTGCGGGGGCAGGATTTTTTTTCGTCAAAAAAAGGACGGAACCCTCGACCCTGCATTGATTACGCCGGGTCTCAACAAACTCACCTCAACAAAAAACCGCTACCCCCTTCCGTTGATAGCCGATGTTCGACAAACTCCAGGAGCCAGGATCTCACCAAACGGACCTCAGAGGAGCCTATAATCTGGTTTAGAATCAGAAGGAAGAAGAATGGAAGACAGCATTCAATACTCGCGACGGGCAATTACGAGTACCTGGTCATGCCATTTGGATTGTGTAATGCTCCTGCGGTTTCCAAGACTTTGTCAACGACATTTTTCAGAAGACCTTCTGGACCACCAGTTATAGTATACCGGGACGATATATTAATTTTTTTCCAGATCCATGCCGGAACTATTGATGCATGTCAAACAAGTTCCTGCAGAGTTAAGAGAGAACATTTGTATGCCAACTCGAGAAATGCCATTTCCTCAAACATCCACCTCTTTTCTCGGCTACAAGCATATCGGATACCGTCTTGCTTATGGATCCTACAAGGTCAAGGCGGGTACTCGATGCCCTGTCCCCTCTCCCTCAAGGCCATCCAAAGGTTCCTCGGTTTCGCAACTACTACCGGAGGTTCATTCAGGGATTTCATCGGTAGTAGCACCCATCACGGCACTCACAAAGAGGGAGCTTATCTACAAAGTGGACTGAAGAAGGCCCTCCAGGCTTTCGGAGAAATAAAGACGGCATTCGCCTCAGCACCCATCTTAACCCATCACGATCTTCATTACCTTTTTTTTTGAGGTCGACGCCTCCGATGTAGGAGCAGGTCTACTTTCACAGAGAAAGAATCCTCAACTCCACTTCATCCTTGTGCATATTTTTCAAAGAGTTTTCCTCCGCCCAAAGGAATTAGATGTAGGTAACCGGGAGCTCCTCGCTATCAAGCTGGCTTTGGAAAGTGGAGGCACTTACTGGAAGGCACAGAGTCGCCAGTCAGATACTTACGACCATAAGAATACTTCTGTACATTGAGGGGCACCGGCGACTAGATTCGCCCAGGCAAGATGGTCCTGATTCTTTACTCGCTTTAACTTCCTCATTTCCTACATCCCTGGTTCAAAAACATTAAGCGCACGCCTTGTCACGACAGTTCCTGGTAGAGGACAAGGTGGATCAACAGGAGACCATTTCCCCTTCCACTTGTATTTTGGCTGCAATACTTTTAGTGCTTAACGGACATTACTAAGGCTCAGAACAACATCCCGGCAGGACTCACGTTCCGGAGGGATCCGGTTTGTTCACGTCCCCGAATTCCAAGGAGAGTCATGGAGTGGGGACATTCATCCAAGACTGCAGGCCATCCTGGGCACCAAGAGAACTACTGAGTTCATCGAACGCACATTCTGGTGGCCCTCATGCGAGGAGAGACATACAAGCCTTCGTAGCACGTGCGCTACGTGGTCGAAGCAAGACGCACACACACAGACCAGCAGTCTCCTTCAACACACTACAACCCTCCCAGTACTGTCCATGGACACATATATCGATGGACTTCATCGTTGAGTTGCCCAAATCTAGAGGGCATGGACACAATACTGTGGTGGTGGACATATTTTCCAACAGGCAACTTCATCCCTATGAAGGGTTACCCACTGCACCAATGTATCCGAAGTTTTCATCAGGGAGATCTTCAGGTTACATGGGTCCCCTCAGGTCATAGTGTCCCGTTAGAGGATCCCAGTTCATCTCCCGGTTCTGGAGGGCGTTTGTAAAAATCTGGACGTACCTACCACACTTTTCATCCGGATATCACACCCCAGACCAATGGACAGACGGAACGCACCAATCAGTCTCTGGAACAGTTTTTGAGTGCTTTATCGCTGACACCTAGGAGACTGGGCGGAATTACTCCCTGGGCAGAATTCTCCACCAATAATTACCAGAACGAATCATCCCGACAGTCACCATTATGGTCAACTATGGCTTCCATCCGTCGGCACTTCTTCCCTCATCTCCAAGTCTGGAAGTCCCGGACCGCAGAGAGGTAGGATTCGCCACTTCACAGACCTATGGCGAAGATCCATCGTATCTACAGCACGCTGGTATATTAACAAGAGACAAGCGGATGTCACCGAAGAGAGGTCCAGGGTACTCTGTAGGACAAGGGTTTGGTTATCTACCAAAACATTCGGCTAAAGGTAGCTTCACCCAAACTGACCACGTTGTTATCGGCCCTTTCCGAATCACCAAAAGGATCAAACCCATAGCCTATCGGCTTGAACTGCCAAAAATATGAGAGATTCCTTCTGTATTTCACTCATCCCTTCTCAACCTTTCATAAGACTCACCTCAAAAGGACAATCTAACCTCCGCCAAACCACTACTGGTAGAGGGCCAACAAGAATACGAGTTCAGACCATTCTCAACTCCAGAATATCCAAGGAGGATTACAATATTTGTACACTGGAGAGGCTATGGCCCAGAGGAGAGAGAGTGGATTCCTCATCATCAGGTACATCCAACCGCCTCATCTCTTCTCCACAGTAGGCATCCTGAGAAACCATATCTGGTTCGCCCGAGGTCTCCCCTCATCGGGGGATCTGTCACCAACTTGCCTCTGATCCCGCGCGAGACCGACTCAGGGAAGCACACACGGGGCAGAGTCCATGCGCCCACGCACTGCAGGGCAGTGCAGGCGCAGCGGCGTGATGGCGGAGCTCCGCAAGACGCATCGCGCACGCGCAGGGTTGCTCGGCAACCAGGAAAGCGAGAACGTGAGGGACTGCTGGAGCCTCCCACAGGCGAGACTTGCTGAGTAAACGCCATGACGTCATCACGTCGCGACGCGCATCGCGCACGCGCTCGGGTTGCCCGCAACCAGACCTAGCATCAGGAAAGCCTAATTGCAGCTGTTTTTGATCAGTGTCTCTCTGACACACCAATTGGTGGACCAGTACAACCCCTGCAAGATTGGACCCTTCCCACATATATACCTGCTTCTGCCTGTCCTTGATTGCTGAGCATAAACTCCTGTTTATGCATTGTGCTCACCGCTGCTGTCTAGTTTTTGTGGTTGAACTTTGTCTGACCTGTTTGACCCTGCCTGTTACGTTGGATTTCTACACTCTCCAGCACTTTGCCCGGCTTCGTTACTCGACTACTCTACCTTCTATTACCCAGGACCTTGGCTACGAAACTCCTACATACCCGGACTCTCCAACCCTGGAACACGGCAAGTACCCTGACTAACCCTGACCTCTCCACCCTACGACGCGGTACGACTAGGACTTTACGCATTCCGGACAGGACTGCGTGGTTGTGGGTCGGTGCCTATCATCCCCACCTCAGCCCCGCGGTCTTCCGTCCTGTTTGTGGTGAGCGCAGCGTGACATATACAGGCCCGTGGGAGGAGAGAGGTACAGAGTTATACAGACACATGGGAGGAGAGAGGTACAGAGTTATACAGACACATGGGAGGAGAGAGGTACAGAGTTATACAGACACATGGGAGCAGAGAGGTACAGAGTTAATCAGATACGTGGGTTGCAGAGAGAGAGACAGAGGTACAGAGTTAGACAGACACATGGAAGGAGAGAGGAAGAGGTAGAGTTAGGTAGACACATGGGAGGAGAGAGACGTAGAGTTATAGAGACGTGGAAAGAGAGAAAGATACAGAGTCATACAGACACGTGGGAGGAGAGAGGTGCAGAGTCATACAGACACATGAGAGCAACGCAGGCTGTCTCTAGGAGGCAGAGGTACCACACATACTGTTATTGTTATAAAGTGAGATATATGTATATTCAGTGGTTGACAAATCACCAAAAAATGTACTCGCCACACAAAAAAATCTACTCGCCACCTAGTACCAAACGTGTGCTGCTTGGGCCAATATTTACTCGCCCGGGGGTTAAATCCACTCGCCCGGGGCGAGCAAATGTATAGGTTTGTCGAACACTGTGTATATTATTATAAAGAAAAAGACTGATCCTATCAAGTGTAGCCCCCTTTGGGGACTACTAGTATAAGGGGTTAATGGCCTTAATGGGTTAACTGTGTGGGATCAATCAGGTTACTCCCCTCCGCATCATGTAATGCAGGATGACTACGCAGAAAAGGAAGCCACTCCTTTGTATGCCCTGTAACCAGTAATGTCACCATAGGGAGATAGAAGGGTATATATAGCTCCTCCCGATGTTCTAGAAGCAGGTTCCTCGGAGTTCAGACTGAAGCCTCACTGTGAGTCCTGTAAATAGGTTTGTGTGTATAGTTACGTGTATTAAGGATGGCCTGTCACCAGTTATTGTTTTCAGTTAAGGAACATGCTATATATACTTAGCCCCCATAGTAATGGCCCAAGATTGATCTATGGCCAGAAGGGGAGTGAGCATGTGCTCATCAGTGAGTTCTTAGAGTAGGAGCTCTGGAGCATAATCAGATCGGCCTCACCGAAAGGTCCTAAGTAAGCTCCCGATCCAACAAGTATAGACTAAGAATGTCATGCACTGAAACGGGATAGTGAGCTCAGAGAATAGTGTGTGTCCACCAACAAGGGTCCACCTGAGATAGGGCATTATTGAAGCTATGCAGGAGATTGCCAATCAAATCAATACTAAGGGACACAAGGAAACGTACCTCCAGGGGAAGAAGCACAGAGTAACTATCTGCATATCTGTGCCCAGCCTGCACGGATCCAGTACCCTGAAAAGGTATGAGAAGGAGCAAAGCCATGTGTATATATTCAACCCGAAGTAAACTCCTTTAGAGTCGGGAAGGAAGGTTGCATTTGAGATGAATATATACACATGGCTGTGCTCAGCTTCCCAGCTGAAGTTAACCTCATCACTGCTGCACTGCATACTAAACATATGTCTGCCAGGCATATAGCTGGTGGCTTTTATTTACCCTGTCACAGTACCCAACCCATGGCTCGCAAGATCTACCAAGCCGGGCGTCCCGCCTCCCCGGCCGTTTAGCGAGACTGGGCCCTAGGGAATCACTCACAAATGAGCCCTGCCCAGTCTGTGGCTGTGCTCAGTCTCTCATACCTCTTCAGGGTGCTGGGTCCGTGCAGACTGGGTGTGGATATGCAGATACAATAATGATTGGCGCCGGAAACTTTTAGAGTCGAAACAATAGTTTTAATCACAGCCGTTCATAATGCTCGCCATAGAACAGACACACCACTTCAGACATTAACTGGTATCAAACAATATGGTCACTCCTATGCTGGGGAGGTACTTATGTTTGTGTCTCTTAGTATGAGTTTTGGCAAAATCCGTGCCAGGTTTTCAGAGTCAGTCCGGGATTTTGCTCTTGCTCGCACTCTGTGGCAGAATCATCCATTTTTGCTCCTGGCAACTTCCTTTAAAAGGACAGCCCTGTAAGCAGGAAGTTGCCGAGCAACGTTCCAGTTCATGCTGAGTACATGCAATGCGCTTACCTATTGTCTTCCTCATTACCAGACCCAGCTCACGTACCTCGACTATCCTTGTCTTCAGCCTGCCTCGACCTCTGCATCCACACCGACTACGCAACACTGCTGCCAGCCCTGACCTTCGGCTTAGGACTCACTACTCTATCAGGACTCTGTCCCTCGGCTCAGGTTGGTTCTTTCACCTTCCTACCTCAGCCCTGTGGGTCGCTTCCTGCTTGAGACGAGCATCGTCTTGGTATCGGTTAGATTTGCATTCTCCTGCTTAGCTTCAATAATGCCCTATCTCAGGTGGACCCTTGTTGGGATGCAGACTATTCTCTGGGATCACTACCCCGTTTCAGTGCACATCATTCTTAGTCTATACTTGTGTGATTGAGAGTTTACATACGACCTTCCGGTGGTGCCGATCAGATTGTGATCTAGAGCTTCGACTCTGAGAACTCTCTGCTGAGCACATGCTCACTCCTCTTCTGACCAGAGAACAATCTGGGGCCATTACTAGGAATCTAACTATATAGGGCACGTTCCTTAACTGAAAACAAGAACTGGTGACAAGACATCCTTAATACACGTAACTATACACACACAAACCTACTTACAGGACTCACAGTGAGGCTTCAGTTTGAACTCTGAGGAACCTGTTTCTAGAACATCGGGTGGAGTTATATATCCTTCAATCTCCCTATAGTGATATCAATACTCACAAGGCATACAAAGGAGGGGCTATCCCTTTCTACAGTACATAGTCATCCTGCATCACAAGATGGGGAGGGGAGTAACATGAGTGATCCCACGCAGTCAACTCATTAAGACTGTTAACCCCTTACACTAACTAGTAGTCCCTAAAAGGGGGGCTAACACAAGTTTTCCAGCTGAAATACCAAGGGGAAAAGAGCACCAGAATTATTAGAGAATTAAATTCCATAGCATGGAGAACAATAGTGTGTATGAGTGTGTGAATTTGTGTGTGTGTGTCAGTGTGTGTATAAATGTGTGTGAGTGGCAGTGTGTGTGTGCGGGTGTGTACCTGTAGCAGTTGTTGTTATACTTGTTATAACTCCCCAGCGCTGTCAAACACCCCTGACAGATGGCGTACGAGAAAAAGATCTGAGTCCCAGCGTCCATCCAGACCTGCGGCATAGACACGTCATGAATAAGGTATGTATCATTTATTTCTATAGCTCCCACCATGCAGATTACATTGCAGATTACATTACAGGCAACTAGTGCTGCCCAGTTAACAGCAACACAACTTATCTTGGGAATTACAAATTTAACATGTCTTATTGCCATGACCCTGGAGCCTGTGGGGAAGCTCCCCTCCTCCTTCCCCGCAACCCACGTATAAACCAATAAACACGCAACGAAGGTCGGGAGGTATAATAGGCACAGCGTTTATTCAAACAAATAATAAACCCCGGTAAGTGCCACCCCTGCCAGCGTGCTCCCTCCCAGGTGAAGGCCGATGGTACCCGTTGCAGCGTACATGCAACTACACACGCGGGGTCTCTTGACAAGGCTTATTTATTTAGCCTTAAAAAAACATACAGCACACAAAACAAAATAGCTTCTCTTCAGCAGACAAAACAAAATAGCTTATCTTCAGCATGGCCAACAAAACAGGTTCTCTTCAGCATGGCAAACAAAGCAGTTTCTCTTCAGCATGCAGGACACAACAGTTCATAAAACATGTACTTTTCAAACAGACCTTATATCAGTAATCTCTTCAGTAACTCACTCCTGTCTGCTGACCAGCTAGGCTGCATGTGTGCACATCCTGGGGTTTTTAACACACCTTGATTAGGCAGCTGGGATCCAACTAATTGCCATGAGCTTCCCAGCTGAAGTTAACCTCATCACTGCTGCACTGCATACTAAACATATGTCTGCCAGGCATATAGCTGGTGGCTTTTATTTACCCTGTCACAGTACCCAACCCATGGCTCGCAAGATCTACCAAGCCGGGCGTCCCGCCTCCCCGGCCGTTTAGCGAGACTGGGCCCTAGGGAATCACTCACAAATGAGCCCTGCCCAGTCGCCACCAAAGGGCTTTTCTGCACCTTAGAGCCCCAGACTGGCAAGGTTAAAGCACACTAACCCCCACCCCCCACAACAGCCTCCGTGACAAAGGCAAACACACACCTTGAAATGCTCACCTCAAATATGCAAGACATCAAAGTCTCTTTTTTTCTTCATCATCATCATCTTTTTTTTTTAAAGAAACACCAAATACAACCACCAACAGTATAAAGATACAACCGTAACGGTACCAAACATAGCAAAGGGGCGGGTGGGCTGGAACCTTTCTGGCAGGGAGCAGACCGGTTTTCCCGCACCTGCCCAGAATTTTAATCCCCCATCCCCTCCCCACGCCCTGACACTGCATTGTTTTATCATGCTTTAAACCACGTGACCGTGGGATTTAAATACTGCAGGACATACCGGCACCCCATAACGGGGCCCGTAACACGGCAAGTAGGGGGTCCCATGGCAGAAATCAATGCGGTTCAGCCCAGGAGACCCCCTGCTCCACACACTAGTATTAAAAAAAGAAAAAAAATAATAATTACCATAGCGACTAGCCACTAAGGCAATAAAGGGGTTAAAGCACAATAGCTGGTTTATTGGGGGCAGAGGGGGTGAATGAAGCAGGTACTTGGCCCAGGATGGGTGGTTAGGTCTACCGGGAATGTTGCGGGAGGCATTAACCCCTTCATCACCATACTCACCACCAATAAAAACTAAAATAACTACTACCTACCAATAAACAACCCACCCTCTGTACCCCCAACAACCCCCCCACCCACACATACAGTACAGTAATGGGCAAAATTACAATGATCTAGATCTGGATAATAGTGCATTTGCCCATTAAGAATAACACCAGCCAGCATAAAGTAAATAAAAGTTCTACTTACCCCAGCCAGGATGAATGCCGTCCTCTTCTTCCTCCCCATCCTCTCTGGCCTTCAAGGGCAGCAACATAACAATAAAAAACAAACTAATGGCCACTAACCCCTTAATCACCTTAGCCAGGGGTCTCAAACTCGGATCTCAAGAGCCGCACACAGGCCAGATTTTATGGATATCCTTGTTTCAGCACAGGTGGCTCAATCAGTGGCCCAGTCAAGCACTGAGCCACTGATTGAGCCACCTGTGCTGAAACAGGGATATCCATAAAAGCTGGCATGTGTGCGGCTCTTGAGGACCGAGTTTGGAGACCCCTGACCTTAGCGGTTAGTAACCGCTATAGTAATTAAGGGGTTAACCCCCTTCCCCCTCTTCCCACCCAGGAGTCCTAACCACCCTCCCCGAGTCAACTACCCCCACCCTCTACCCCATTGTTTGGCAAAGTGGTACACCATGCCCATATAATATGGGCATGATTTACCACTATGGCAGTCAAGCCACCAAAAATACAAATACAAAACAAAACAAGCACCAAAAATACAAAATTAAAATCAAACCAAGCACCAAAATTACAGAACAATTAAATAAACTAAGCACCAAAAGAAATACAACAATTAAATATCCAAGCACTAAAAGAAAACAATAAAAAAAACAAGCACCAAAAATACATTACAATTAAATAAAAACAAGCATTTGCCTAAAAATGCATTGCCTGTCACTGTATTTATCTATAGCCCAAAATGGGCATAGACAAACACATTGGCAGTCAATATATATCAAAAATACAATACAAATACCAAAAAAAAACAAAAATAACATACAATCAATGTTTTACTTACCTTTTGATGTCTTCACCCTCCAATTCCGACTTCAGCAGGAACCTCTTGAGCCTCAACGTAATGCTCCTCAACTTCAGGTAAATTCTTGTCTTGTCTTCTTTCTTCCGTCTTCTCTTCTTAATTTGTATTCCAATCCATTGGGTGGATGTGGTCCCGGCGTCTTCTTAAGGTCAAATGAGACGGGACAGGCCTTATATATGGCCTGTGACGTCAAATTTGAGTGTGATACCATGTGATAATTATTTTATTTTTTAAGGATGTTACGTCATCAACAGGGAGGGAAGCCAGCCAATCAGGCAGGCTCTGCTTCCACCCTTTAAGATGACATCACCAAAAACAAAATGCCTGCCATCATATGTTACTCCAACCAATCGAATTGTGAGATATACCATGTGAGGCATCCCATGGTACACCCCCACTCTGATTGGTTGTAGTAAACCATGTGACAACTTCTATATTTTTTTAAAGGATGTGACTTCACTCCCTTTCCGAGATGTCACATCCTCTGGAAAATAGTAATTTTGCCCATTACAGTACTGTATGTGTTGGGGTTGGGAGGGTTGTATTTATTTAAATGTATTGCACTGTAATGTTATTTTTGAATGGGGAAAAGCGGTACTAGCCATCTTTGGTTAATAGCACTTTTACCCATTCCGGTTGCTGGTACAGGGGGTGGGTGAAGATTGTAGTTACCCCAGGGTGGTGTTTAGGCCTTGCGGGAGGGTAGCGCGAGGTTGTAACCGCTAAGGTAATGAAGGGCTTAACTTCTACTGCCACCCTCCCGCAAGGCCTAAACACCCACCCTGGGGCAACTACAAGCTTCACCCTCCCCCTGAACCAACAACAAAGCAGTGCTATTTAACCCTTTTATTACCTTAGCACTTAGCCGCTAAGGTAATGAAACTGGCTGCAATTGTATGTTTATTGCATAGGATTGATACCAGAGACCTGCGGGGATCCGCCAGACCCACGGGGAGGCCTGGATCTCCGGGGCTCCCCCATGTCTCCGGAAGTGGGGGGGGGGCATCAAAACTCGTGGCGTCAGAGCTGCGTGACAAGCAGAGTGTCACTCCAGGTGGCCGCTTTTTGGAAGGACACAAGGCGAATCTACCCAGCAAAGACGCGCACCAGGATCCAGTGTCGGAGGACGGTGTATAAAAGATACCACTATGTGCCTATAAGGCACAAACAAACGTGGGTGCCGTCTAAAGGGATTATTACTGCGTATATTGTGCATTAAAACGTTACCAGCGTATTTAATCCTTTATGTCCTCCTCATTTTCGAAGACTCTACTTTACCTCCCAGCACTTATAATATAATATTTTATTCACCACAGTGATTCATCAGTTGTTACTGTGTTTACCTTCAGGGGCTTACTGCAAATGATCAACTCCCTTACCGTCTCTGTTTTTCCTTTGATGTGAGAGCCCCTACTGAAATAATGCGTCTCTAAGGATACATTGCTTTGGTTTCCGTATGAGAAATTGAAGCCGGTGAGAAAATATAAAGGGGAGATGTGAATTCTGCAATAAACAGAACCTTTCTGGTTCGTACGTACAGTCAGCTCAAGACACACATCATTTCTATGGTCCAGAAGTTTGCTTTCAGAACTACACATTGCCGTGCATTAATTGGATAATAGTGAAAAAATAGGGAAAAGATCCCCAGTACCGTGCTCAGCTAAGTGGTATTCCTTGTAGAAATGATAGTAGGTATATGTCATATGATCAATAACAAGTTGGAAAAGCCGTCTTATGAAGCATGTAAACCGTGTGTTCCATACAGTTAACCCTTACTCCTCTATGGCGGGCGGGACCTGTATCTAACGGTAAAATCAGTGTAAAATATCTGATTACCTAAGAACAGTATAATGTCCCCCTTAGGAGGTATGTGGGTACAAGGAACATTAGCCCCAGAACGCAGGTAAGTTCTCTTTGATAAAGGGCAGACGCCTGAAACGCGTAAGAGATTTTTACTCACCACTTACCATGATGTCGATCATGCAATAAAGGACTTTTATTCATTTTGGTGTTTAGCCCCTGCATTTGCTCTGCTGTGCTCCGCTTACCTCCCGCAGGATTTTTTCTATTAATTGGATAATACTTGGCAGTTGTAATTTTTTTAGGTGGGGGTGGGGGGAGAGGGGGAACCTGTATCTCTAATTTATTATATTGCTGATGGCCCAATAAACAGATTTTTATTGCGATCCGTCTCCCATCACGATTTTTTCACAGGCAGTGCACCCCTCTATTTCGCCCCCATGGGAGAATTTCCGGTGGTCCCACACAGTACACCTTTCAGGTTAACCTCTCCACGGCTGGAGGCCCGGAGGCGTCGGCTCTCAGTGGAAGGCAGATGTGAGAGGCCCCCGAGAGGTGATAATTATGCAACACCCACAATCACCACCTCGCTCCCCTCACCTGTGGGTCCTGGAGCCGGGTAACATCTGGCTTCAGGTAGAATATGATCCCCTCGTATGCCCCGGGGAGGGTGACCCCACGAACCAGCAGGATGATCAGCATCAAGTAGGGGAAGGTAGCTGTGAAATATACAACCTGGTACAGAGAAGGGGAGAGGGAGTGAGTGAGTGAGGGAGAGAAGTGGGAGTAATGAAGATAAGGAGGGAGAGACGAGAGAGAAGAAGGAGAGAGAGACAAGGGAGAAAGGAGAGAGGAGAGGAGACTAAAATTGGTAACAAATCAAAGAGAAGTGGGAGAGGACAGGAGTATAGTCTCTGCAGAGTGGGGGTTGCGGGTCGCTGTTCCCTGCTCCAGCACTCAGCTCCCTTGTGTGCCCTGCAGAGCATTGCTCCATAACACCTACAGACCAGGTAGATCTCTAATGTTTAACTCCTCCCTCTACTCTGGTGCCTTTCCCTCCTCCAAACATGCAACAGTTATAACATTACTCAACAGGAAGCTTGACCCTAACTGTCTTTCTAACTATCGACCTGTCTCCCTCCTGCCTTTTGCCTCTAAACTCCTTGAACGCCTTGTATTCTCTCGCTTGCTCCATTTTCTCAACATCTATTCTCTCCTAGACCCTCTACAATCTGGCTTCCGCACTGCTCACTCCACTGAAACAGCCCCCACTAAAATAACTGACGACCTCCATGCTGCCAAAGACAGAGGTCATTACGCTCTGCTCATATTACTTGACCTGTCTGCAGCATTTGATACTGTGGACCACCCTCTTCTCCTTCATATTCTTCATACTCTTGGAATTCGTAACAAAGCTCTATCCTGGATCTTCTCTTACCTCTCCCATCGTACTTTCAGTGTCTCTTCTGCTAACACCTAATCCTCTATCGATCTCTCTGTGGGGGTAGCCCAGGGCTCTTTCCTGAGACCTCTTCTCTTTTCTCTGTACGCACTCTCTCTAGGTGACCTAATCACGTCTCTTGGGTTTAAATATCAACTCTATGCTGACGACACACAAATTTACTTTTCAACCCCTGACCTTACACCTGCTGTACAGACCAAAGTTTCTGAATGTCTCTCTGCGATATCATCCTGGATGGCCCTCCGCCGACTCAAACTTAACATGGCAAAAACAGAGCACCTCATACTTCCTCCAAAACCTGGCCCTACTACCTCCTTCCACATTACTGTTGGAAGTACTATCATTCAACCAGTAGCCCAAGCACGCTGCCTAGGGGTCACACTCGACTCCTCTCTCACATTCTCCTCTCACATTTAAAACATATCTAAAATCTGTCGCTTTTCGCTCCGCAATATTACAAAGATACTGTACGCCCTTTCCTCTGTTGATGGACTGCTAAAACTCTGACTCAGGCCCTCATTCTCTCCCATCTCGATTACTGTAACCTCCTGCCTCTCACCTGTCTCCCCTACAATCTATCCTAAACGCTGCTGCCAGAATCACTCTACTCTTTCCTAAATCTGTCTCAGCGTCTCCCCTGCTGAAATCACTCTCCTGGCTTCCTATCAAATCCCGCATCTCACACTCAATTCTCCTCCTCACTTTTAAAGCTTAAGGCTGAGTCCATAGTGACTGCAGCCGTGCGGAGGCGCGCTGAGGCTGAGGGAAAGCGGGTGCTTTCCCTGACCTTAGTTCGCGCGCCGTCCAGGGGCGGGCCAGTGACGTCACGGAGCTGGTTCGCCCTCATTGGGCGAACCGCTCACATGATCGGCCCCTGGCTCTCGTGAGCGCCAAAACTAAAATTGAATTGTCGGCTACGCTTCCGCACGCCTGCGGAAGCGTGCGCGAGCCCCTGCAAAAGCTGCTCTCATTGCGGCTGTAGGGGCTCACTGCCGAGCGTAAGTGCGCCTCAGCACGGGTCAGCGCCTAAGCGCTGACCATGTCCGAGGCCTTACACTCTTCTGCCTCTCCTTACATCTCAGCCCTAATTTCTCACTATGCACCATCCCGACTCTTGCGTTCTGCTCAAGGATGTCTTCTCTCTACCCCCTTTGTATCTAAAGTCCTCTCCTGCCTTAAACCTTTCTCACTGACTGCCCCACACCTCTGGAATGCCCTTCCCCTCAATACCTGACTAGCACCCTCTCTATCCACCTTTAAGACCCACCTTAAGACACACTTGCTTAAAGAAGCATATGAATAGCACCGTGGATAATACTAGACACATGATATATAAAGCTTGCCCCCCTGCAGACGCACTTACCAGAATGCCCTCCTACTGTCTCTGTACATTCTTCCTACCAATTAGATTGTAAGCTCTTCGGAGCTGGGACTTCTCTTCCTAAATGTTACTTTTATGTCTGAAGCACTTATTCTCTTGATCTGTTATTTGTATTATTTGTTATTTATATGACTGTCACGTTTATTACTACTGTGAAGCGCTATGTACATTAATGGTGCTATATAAATAAAGACATACATACATACATACATACATACATACATACATACATACATACAAGTTAGGCTCTGTAGGGCCAGGATCTGTAGAGTCAGGCCCTTTAAAGTCAGGCTCTGTTGCTGGCTCTGGTCCTGCACTCACCTTCCCTGTGGATTTGACCCCCTTCCAGATACAGAAGTAACATATAATCCAGGCCAGCAGCAAACACAGAGCCAGCTCCCAGCGCACAGAGCCCAGGTGGTGAATCCCGTCCGACAGGCCCAGGGTGCGTCTCCTAACATGGGGCACAAGGGGGAGGGGGGTTACTTTGTGTGTCAGTGTATCAATACTGATTGGGGGATATTTTATTTGGGTCTATGTTGCAGTGTATTTTACATCAGACATACATGAATACGGTTCTTCCATCAGAGCCCACTCAACACTCAAATGGAGGTATATATCTTCACTGTGCTAAGATCCGGGCCACCCTCCTCATTGTTTTGGGATCTCTCCTCATTATTTTGGTAATATTAGCCCCATTAGGATTATAGCAGGTCTTGTATACGTAACCCAATACCTTGGCCTTTATGGTAACTGCCACTTCAGCCTGTGAAGAATGTCAACCCAGATCCGCGGTTAGAGCTGATACGCTGGCATCCGGGGATCCTCGTTACTGAGGCCCTGTTTCGCATGCCGTTTCACAAAGCAACTAGACTGGACTCCCTTAGTCTTCTCTAGGGATCCTAACTAACAAGGTTACTATCCCTGTCTGTAACAGAATAAAGTAGGAGGGCCTGGTCAATACTATTAACCAAAAGAACATGGGTGTCTACTCTCCCCGAGGCTCCTCTCCTCTTTTCCTCCAGGAACCTAAACTTCTAGACCAGTCCCTCATCCTTAAAAACCCCAGCGTGACATCCGGATCCCCATAGCAACCCAGAGTGGAGCGAGTAACCCTTTAGGAGGTGGGTTACACATGACATGGAATATATATGTAATATGATATGCACACGGCTCACGCACTCCCAGAATTCCACCACAGGGGACGTAGCATTTTCCGGGAACGTCCAATTCTCCGTCTTTCCACTGACATCAATGCAATTCTCTGTGAGAGAAATAATGCGGGGTGTTAACTGTGAGGGTAACCCCCAGAGACCCGCGGGGATGGACCCCCAGCAAACGTCATAAAGCTTCACAGACAGTTACTGATCCCGCTACTCTCAGTCTGCATATAGCACAGAGAGATATATATCAAGTACTTTTCTACTTACACACATCAGTACAACTACTTTTTATTTATCAACCCCAAGTTCAATTTTACAAGACAAGGGATTTATTCTTTAAGGGCTTTTCACAGTTACATTTGTAGAGCATAAATATTTCTAACGTGAGCTCCAATTTCCCCTTCTGAAAAGTACTAATGCAAAACAAAGTCACAAATGTGCCCGAAATCAATATATCCCGTGAGTTCTGAGCTCCAGTGTCCATGAAGTTGCAAGGTCCCTTATTCTAGACCCAGCTTAACCTCTCCCATCCCCCCTCTAACACACTCTCTCCGTCCGCCCTCTATCACCCCCTGTCCCATACCGCCTCTATCACCTCCTCACCCATCCCCATCTATCACCCCTCGCTCCCAACCCCCCCTCTATAAGCCCCTCTCTCATCCCCCTTGTCTCACCTCCTCCCCCACCCCTCCTGTTTCTGTTCACCCATCTACCATCCCCCCTCTATCACCTCCTCCCCATCCCACCTCTATCACCCTCTCTCCCATCCCCTCTATCACTCGTCCCCTCCTCCATCCCCCCTCTCCTTATCTATCCCCCTCTATCACTCCCTCAGCCATTCCCCCTCTATCACCCCTCTCACATCCCCCTCTCTCCCCCTATCACCCCCACTCTATCACCCCCTCTCCAATCCCCCCTCTATCACTTCCTCTCTCATCCCCCCTCTATCACTCCTCATACCATTCCCCCTCTATCACCCCTCTCCCATCCCCCTCTCTCTCCCTATCATCCCCCCCTCTATCACCCCCTCTCATCCACTTCCTCTCCCTTCCCCCTCATCGCCCACCCTCATCACTCCCTCATTCGCCATTTCCCCCTCTATCACCCACCCCCTCTCCCCTTCTTTTCTTCCCCATCCCCTCTATCACCCCCTCTTCCATCCCCCTCTATCACCCTCTCCCACCCCCCTCTATCACCCCTCTCCCACCCCCCCCTCTATCACCCATCTCCACCCCCCCTCTATCACCCCTCTCCCATCCCGTGAATACCTGTGTTCCAGGTGTGGTTCAGCGGCCAGGGAAGCTCGCTGTGAAGGAACTGAAGAGGTAAAATATAACGCCCAGGCCAGGATAACAACGTAATAAATATTTAGGTAACACTCTATCACCTGCGAGGCTATCCAATACCTGCCAGAGAACACGGGATATAACGTCATATACACGTCATGCACAGGCAGAGAGGAGGCGATAACACGACAGATGTGTCAGTGGGGAATGTGACAACTCTCTCAGCAAAAGGTGTTTTGTTTTTTTATCACA
Source organism: Ascaphus truei (assembly GCA_036426205.1). NCBI lineage: Eukaryota > Metazoa > Chordata > Amphibia > Anura > Ascaphidae > Ascaphus > Ascaphus truei. The sequence goes on along the minus strand of WSYH01008388.1, from coordinate 5,862 downwards.
CAAGTTTATGCAGAGATACCTTAATAAATATATATCAAATAATACTGCAAGGCAAAGTCACGTCTGGGCCGGTTAACAGCTGATACAATAATGCCAAGGTCGTCTGTATGAGCACTAACGAAATCATCATGCAGGCTGCAGGCTAGCTCTGTCCACAAGGTGGCACTGTCTGATCCCACACATCAGGGCCGATTTATTTAAGATCCAGGAGGCAAAGCTGGAGAAAAAGCAAGCAAAAACAGCAACAACAACAAAAGATTTCTATTGAAAGCACTGGTTGTTTTTTCCTTTGAAAATCCGGTGCTGTTTTTTTTTGCTCTGGTTTTTGCAGCTCTGAGACTTTAGTAAGTAATAACACCATCGGGCATGTGCTGTTGGATATTTCAGTTGATGCAGGAGAGTGGGCGAGTAGTGGCTGCTCCCCCCTGTGATCAAACAACCTTCAAAGAGGGGCAGATTTTCCTCCACTGTGACTCCCCCCTGGCTGGTGTACTGTCCCAGCGCCGTCTCCAGGAAGAAGACGGGGATCCCGCAGGTGAAGAGGAAGATGAGGTACGGGATGAAGAAGGCACTGAGGGGCGACAGCGAGAGATAGAGAGACAGACTGGACAGGGACAGAACGAGGAGACAGACGGGACGGTGACAGAGCCGGGGGAGCAGACGGAACAGTGACAGAGCGGGGGGACGTGACAGAGTGGGGGGACAGTGACGGACAGGGCCGCCAACAGGGTCCCGGTGTTATCCCCGGGCCCCGTGATCAGGGCTGTGCCCGTTTTATAAAAAAATGCCGGCGATTCTGTGCGCATGCGCAGAGCCAAGGTCCTCAGCGCGCATGCGCATGGAAGCAGGGTGTCAGGCTGCTTCCTTGGGCCTGCTGCCTTGGGCCCGCACCACCCTTGCTCCCCCCCCCCGCTCCCAAAGTGGGACGGAGGGGAAGCGCTGTTGCGAGCCCCGCGCGTGCCAATTCAGCGTAACTTGCGCGCGCCAACACCAGTCACCCTCCCGTCACTCAGTCACCCATCCAGTCACTCAGTGAGCAACCCAGGCAGTCAGTCACCACCCAGGCAGTCCACCCACCCCCCAGGCAGTCACCCACCCAGGCAGTCAGTCACCACCCCCCCCACCAGGCAGTCACCCACCCAGCAGTCCATCACCCGCCCACCCAGGCAGTCAGTCAGGTCAGTCACCCAGGCATCAGTCAGTCACCCAAGGCAGTCCCCCCCCCTCAGTCGCCCACCCACCCACCGCAGTCAGTCGCCCACCCACCACCCAGGCAGTCAGCGCCCACCCCCCCACCATGCGTCGTCAGTCGCCCACCCAAGCAGTCACGCCCACCCAGGCAGTCAGTCGCCCATCCACCCACCCACAGCATCAGTCAAGCAGTCAGTCGCCCACTCCCCACCCGCAGGTCGCCCCCACCCCCCCCCAGGCAGTCAGTCACCCACCCAGGCAGTCAGTCGCCCTCGGCAGTCATCGCCCACCCGCCCACCCAGGTCAGTCAGTCAGTCCCCACCCCAAGCAGTCAGTCGCCCACCCAGCAGTCAGTCGCCCATCCACCCACCCAGGCGTCAGTCAGGCAGTCAGTCGCCCACTCTCGCCCACCCAGGCAGTCGCCCACCCCCCACCAGGCAGTCATCACCCACCCAGCATCGTCGCCACCCCCCACCCACCCAGGCAGTCATAGCCCCCCCGCCCCCCCAGGCAGTCACGTCAGTCGCCCACCCAGCCGTCGTCCGCCACCCAGCATCAGTCGCCCATCCACCCACCCAGGCAGTCAGTCAAGGCAGTCAGTCGCCCACTCGCCCACCCGCATCACCCATCACCACCAACACAGTCAGCACCTATCTTTTGTTTAAAATATAAAAATAAACAGATTGCATTGATGTTTTTTCCCGTATTCAATAAGAAGAAAACAGTTAAGTAAAATTGAGCGCTAAAACTATTTTTCGTGGTAGGTGCGCTATGGGTTTGGGGGTTTGCCCTGCTCCTTTCATTTGTCCTGGGCCCCATGATTTCTGTTGGCGGCCCCTGGTGACAGAGTGGGGTACAGATAGGACAGTGACAGAGGGGGGGGACAGACAGGACAGTGACAGAGCAGGAGACTGACAGGACGAGTCAGAGCGGGAGGTCAGTGACAGAGGAGGGGGACAGTGACAGAGCGGGGGGACAAACGGGACAGTGACAGAGCGAGGAAACAGACAGGACAGTGACACACCTCCCAGTCCCTCTCACATCTCCCTCAGTCCCCCTCAGTCCCTCTCACACCTCCCCCAGTCCCTCTCACTCACACCTCCCAGCCCCTCTCACACCCCTCCCCCTGTCCCTCTCACACCTCCCCCAGTCCTTTTCACATCTCCCCACCACTCTCCCCTCCCCCAGTCCCCTCACACCTCCCCCAGCCCCTCACACCTCACCCGTCCCTCTCACATCTCCCCCAGCCACTCTCAAATCTCACTCATATCTCTCCCTCCACTCTCTCATGCCCCCTGGCTGCCACCAGGCGGGGGGGGGGAGGGTGGTATCACGCGGCAGAGCAATCACTTCAGTCAGAGCAGGATGTAGGAGCTCTAACTGCAGGCACCGGAAGTTCCGGTCGACGCTAGATGGCTCACCATCCCTGCAGTCCTGCTCTGCTCTGTATGTGATTCTAACTGCCGGTTATGTCACCGGTTCATGCGAACTGAAAAATCCGTAACCTGTTCGCGCCAAACTGGCGAGCTATACTGATCTTAATGCTCCTCCTCTCTACTTCAAGATGTACAACCCCCCCTATCATCTCACCCTCCCCTCATCCTCCTCTCACACACCACCCCTCCTCCCACAGCCTCACCCCCTCTCCTCCTTCCCCACTTCCACCCCCCTCCCCTCCTCCCACACCTTCACCCCCCTCCTCCTCCCTCACCTCACCCTCCCATCTCCTCGTCACCTTCACCCCCCCCCCCTCCGCCTACTTCCTCGACACCCTCCCATCCCCTCCTCTCATCCTATCCCCTTCCTCACCCTCTCCCCCTGCCTGTGGGAGTCCTCCTGGCAGACAGGGACTCAGTGAGCTCTCCTCTCCCATGTGCAAAGCTGTAAGGAAGCTACATTTCCCAGCATGCAAATGGGGGAGCTGTGCATGAGCTTAATGACGTTGACCCTTCCATGGTAGTCTTCTCCTGGCTGGGAGGTGGGTGATGACGCTGCCCGTTGCCCTGGTTCCCAGACGCTGCGCCTGTTCTGAATCGGAGGTAAGAGCGGGGCCCTGCAGAGCGCCGCCCTTCACTCTCGCGCGACCCGCACGTCCAGAGAGGGAAAATCCCGACACATCTGTCCAGTATTACCTCTAATTTTTACCAACAGATCGGCAAAATACCTGGTTCTGTCCGGTTCAAACTGGACACCTGGCAACTTTACGACTCAGTATTGTCTGCATCCTCCCTGGGTGCTCCCTCAGTGGAGGCCTGGGAACAGCTCTATACAATTCTTCTGAGGATTAAGGGCCCCTTCATTTTACGTGATACCCACTGATCGTTTAGGACCACACAGTCCACATGTTCTGGTGCTGTCTGACCCATTTACTAGACATGGCCCACCTGATTGTTAGCTTTAGTTTTAGAAGCTCCTGAACAATGTACTCATCAGACACTGGGCTAAAATTGAAATCCACAGTAACAGTGATACAGGAGTTCGCACAGTCTGGGCTTCCAGATGAAGGTCATGTTGCCTCTTGATAATAAGGAAGTAGCACACGCCCACAAAGTATTCATTGAATGTGTTTGACAATGGATGAATGATCAGACAAAATTACATCATCCTGTTTGATAATGGAAGCTTCCTGATAGCTGGAGGCTCAAATAATATTATTGATACCTCCCAGATTTCTGCAGGATTTCACAGGCTATATTTGCTCAGCAATTTGTATCTATTCTAGCAAATAAAATATCACTTGTGAGCACATTCACATGTCTCATTAGGTCTGCATGCTGCTTTTGTAAGGCAGCGGGATAACGTCCTGGCGACGTCTTCCCTCCTAACCGTCATCCCGTAGACCTCCACTCTTCTTAAGTGCCACGAGTAAGCTCCGCCCCTCGGACGCGCCACGCTTCTCTCTCGCGTGCGCGCACCGTGACTTGTGCACGCTCCCCAGCTGCGTGGCAAGTACTTCCAGCCCCACTTGTCTCCTGCAGCCAATCCTTGCCTCCCGCGGACCGCGCCTCCGTCCGCTTCCCTGTGTAACCGGTTCCTTTCCTGCTTTGCTGAGCATAACTAGTTGCAGCCTTGTGCTCTGCGGTTGTTGTGCCTTGCTCTGTCTTGTCTCTTTCACAATTTGGATTACTCTGTGTACCGACCCGGCTTTACTTTGGAAACCCCTCTGGATTTTGACCCGCTTACCCTCGACGCTGCTGACCTCTCCAACCCAGACCACGGCTATCGGACTTCATCACGATTCTGACCTTTCCAACCCAGGACCTGGCAGTATCAGGACTAACACCGCTCTCCTCCAACCCAGACCGGCTACTTGACAGTCCCCTGCCAGGCACGCCTCTGCTGCTGGTGCGATGTTCTATACTTCCCCAGCCACTCACCAAACCCCAAAACGACCAAAACCACCTCCAAAACTTCCAACACAAACCACAATACCACAAACAGCCAAGTCAATAGGCCACACCCTCCAAACCCCCCAACCATAGCACAAAAAAACACCTAGCAACGCCTATCAGACCCACACAGCAAAACCATCAAACCAACCACCCCACCATCCCAGTCGCCAACAAAAATAAGCACAAAAAAAAACAAACCAAGCCCACAGTAAAAAAAGCCGCGACCCGGAAAAAACAGTAAAACACAGCCAGACCAAGCCCCAACCGGAAGATCAGCAGGGCCCTAACACAACAGCCAATACACATAAAGTAATTTGTCCCCCACAAGCCAGATGTAACCACATCAGCGGTGATCAGTCCACTCGTTCAAGTCGAACACAAAGATCGGGAGTACCCGCAATGTTTACGCCATACCGGACACCTTTATCACACAAACTCATACAAAGGACCCCACCTACAGTGGCAAGAAATTAGAGCAGACACCACACCGAAGACCCCACAACCCAACCATAGCGCGCAGGAGGCGATCCAGTCCCGTCAAACAGTAAATCGTTACATGTCACACGACCGGGCCTAGAGGACAGCGCACCGAAGGCTAGGTGGCGGGCACGATACCCTCACAAGGGTAACGCGCGCCGACACGCAAGAAATGCCCAGGGCAATGGGGAATGGTAGGGGAAGCATAAGGGGGGGGATCGCCCACCCTCACCCTGACGCAAGTTGTCCTCCCGGAGAGACCGCGAGGGCAGTCGACTTCCCGCGGGGTCTCACTGACGGAGTCTGCCCGAAATCAGGCGCGCTCCACCGGAGGGGCGGGCGGGCCACCCCCTGGATGGCTCCCTGCCAGGATGATGGCCCAACCATCCGCGCTCGGGGCGCGCGCCGGGGAGCCCGCGTGCAGCTCCCCGCTCGAATAGAACAGGGAGAAGACGCGTTGAGTGGCGGGCCCCCCAGATCTAAACAGGACAGGGGGGAGGGGGGGACATCCCAGCTCATCAACCACACGCAAGAAGCCAAGTTCCAACCTACCACCAAGAAAACCGGGCCCCGTCAAAGAAAACAACAAATAAAGAGCCAGGCCATCTCTCCCCCCCCCCTCCCCTCCCGCCCCCTCCCTCGCCCTCCCGTCCGCCTGACCCCCGCCTACTCCAACACACTAACCCCAAAAACCAATAGCATGAAAAACCCCAACCAGTCAGAAAGCTATAAGACAACAATCCCGAAACGCAATCACATCCTCCACAGAAGCAGACGCCAACCAAAAAAAACCATCGCGCCA
>WSYH01008387.1:0-29372 GCA_036426205.1 Ascaphus truei | reverse complement strand
GTAGCAACCACTACAAAAAGTGGTTGAATAACATCCCTAGAAGCCAATTCTTCAGGATCCGCCGTAATTGTTCCCTTAACTCGGATTTCTGTGACCAAGGAGAGACTTTAATTAATAAGTTTCTCCAAAAGGGTTATGATGGAACGGTGGTGCAGAGGGCGTTTGATGACGCTAAAAGTATTGATAGGAGTGCTTTACTTAAGAGGTCCAGGACCAGATCTGATCATGCTGGCCTTGATCCAGCGGTGGACAGAGCTAGCAGGAATCCTTTGCATTCTTTTCCAAAGTTCATTACTAAGTACAATAGACTGGCCTACCAGGTCAAACATATTATCAATAGACACTGGAACATTATTCAGAATGATCCTATTCTAGGGCCCAGGGTGCCAACACGAGCTCCTATTGTTTTTAAAAAAGCAAGATGCCTGAAGACCATGATTGCCCCAAGTGGACTTAAGCCCATCACTAAACGACCACCCCTAACATCTAAAAAGGGTAATTTTCCCTGTGGTAGAACTAGGTGTATTACTTGTGGGCATTTAAGTAAAATTAACACCTTTAAATCCTTTTCTAACGGTTCTGAACATATAATCAAACATCATATTAACTGTCTTAGTACCTACATTATATATCTTATTACCTGTCGTTGCGGCCTACAGTATGTGGGCCGCACGTCTAGGACGATTAGTACTAGATTTCTCGAGCATCGTAGAAATGTCAATCATGGTCTCCAGTCGCACTGTCTATCACGACACTTTGATAACATGCATAATAAGGATCCCTGCTCTCTGTCCATCTTTGGTATCGAGACCATCCCACCTTCCCTTTCGGAGGGTGATAGGTTCAAAAAATTGTGTGTCAGGGAGACCTACTGGATATATGTAATTTGGTACATTGGTTCCGGGGGGTCTCAATGACACAATAGATATCAGTACAGTAGTTTAGTTACACCATTTTGTCTACTGTGAGGTGTGGTGCTTAGCAGGGAGGTCTGGTTTGAGCGATTGATTTCGTTCCCTCCGTGTGGGCACCAGTACACCACAGTGGCTCAGTATATCTATATATTTATATACTAATTAATTTACTCATTCTGAACTTGGCCTAATTAATATCATTTATATGGGTACCATTGACTTTGCTTGCGTGACCACCATTGGTCCAGTATCCTTCATTGTTCACATTTATTTATATATGTATTTTATTGTTTTATTAAATTAGTTTTTTATTTTTATTCATTCCACTGTGCATAGCATAGGTTTTTATATTTATATCTTTATTTTTATATAGGATATATACAGTGTTAGGTTGGCGCCAGTTTTTTCTTTTGTTGTGTTATCTGTATTACCCATCTTTGGCTGCCCCTGCTCTGTATATTATATCCCTATACACTGTATAGTTTTTACTATTACATATTCACTATGATGAAAAATTGTGAAGAAATAGTAGCTAGAAGACAGAGGATTACATTTAATGTAGATGTCATACCAGTTGTTGAAAGAGAGAATGATGTTGACTTGAAAAATAATTTTGATGTATTAGAAAAATTGACCAAGGATGAAATGCGTCATTGGTTAGACTTGCTTTCTCTACAAAATTATTTAGAGAAAAATATTATTCCTAGAGGGCTTAGAATTTCTAAGAAGCCCACTTTTGAAACAGATGATGAATTTTCCAGAAATTGGAATGAGGCACTGGAAACCTGCTCGGTCTCTTTAATCAAAATGTTGATTACATATAGGAAGGACAAATTAAAGACTCTGAAAAAAGAGATAGAGGAGATCCAGTGCTCCATTAAACCTTTTGAACATTTAGAGGAATTTGTGGTATTAGATGAGGATGTAAACAAAAGGGTTATTAAATTTGAAGATGAAATAGTGGAGAGAAAGAGAAATAAATATGCAAGAGACAAGGATGATTACGCAAATGACAGAGTGAGGGACTGGAGAAAAAAAGGTGACTATTATAAATCTGGTAATTATGGGAAATCCAATAGATCAAAATATAGAAGCAATAGCAGGGATTATAATAGACATAGATCAAGATCATATGAGAAGATCACGAAAACAAGTTCTCAGGATAGTTCTAAACCTAAGTCCATTCCTGGAGAAAAAGCTATGGCAAGATCTAAAGATTATTCACCTGAGCCCACAGTATCTATCATTAACTGTCCAGTCTCTAACAAATTTTCTCCACTGCGTAATCTAGAATAAGTATCTACTAATAGTGACCTATCTATGAAAAGTCAAAATGAAGGAGCAAAACCAAAAACTAGGTTAAATCTGGAACCAGTGGATTTTTCACCTAAAAATAAAACATCTCCTTCTGTTATTTCTTTTTTAGAGAAAGGATACCAACACCCACCCATCGACAAAGGGAAGAAATATCCCCTATGGGACAAACAGGAGCCAGCCCAGAATTCCCAAAGGAGAAAAAGAGATTCAGAGGGATCAGAGGAGGAAAAAAGAGACAAAGAAAGAAGGAGAAGAGACTAATGGTGGCCACGCCAGTGAAGTATGGTATCTCTACAGTATGTGGGCCGCACGTCTAGGACGATTAGTACTAGATTTCTCGAGCATCGTAGAAATGTCAATCATGGTCTCCAGTCGCACTGTCTATCACGACACTTTGATAACATGCATAATAAGGATCCCTGCTCTCTATCCATTTTTGGTATCGAGGCCATCCCACCTTCCCTTTCGGAGGGTGATAGGTTCAAAAAATTGTGTGTCATCAACCCCAGCGCTCAGCTTCAAGGAGTCTCCCTGAACGACGCCCCCTTTATTGGATTACATTCGACAACCAGTTATCCAGGGACAGTAATCCGCTCCCACAAGGAGCCAAAAGCCCTCTCCTTCTGCCAAACGCCAGGTGATAGAGCAACAGGCTGCCACGGCTGGTATACCTACAAGGGGATACACTCTGTGGGTGAAACTACAGAGACAAAAGGACTGTTCTCTTACAAGACTAGAAGGAAACAGTGCCAGAGACTTTTATACAAAGACATTGTAGTGCAACCAGCAAACCTGGAGCTGTGCATCCAACCTGCATCCTTTGCCAAAGAACCTTGGCCAAGGGACCTTGATACCAGTGATACCAGCCGGTGTCACATCGCTATGTGGACATGGACTCTTGCATTGTTTGAGTTGGCTTCTAGGGATGTTATTCAACCACTTTTTGTAGTGGTTGCTACTGTATTGCAGGTACCCATTGGTGGAGACAGGTTTGAAGTGTGTTTTACTATGTATCCTCATGTCTGACCTATCAATGAACAGCTCAAGATCTAAAAATACCACCGTATCTGGATGTATGGTGTAGGTAAATTTGAGCCCCATAATGTTGTCATTAAATGATTCCAGTATATCTTTCAGTTGGCCCTTATCACCATCCCAAATAATAATAATGTCATCTATGAAACGACCATAGAATACCAGACCCACCACCAGCCGCGCATTACCCCAAACATGGAGGTTCTCCCACAACCCCATGAAGAGGTTCGCATAGCTGGGAGCAAAGCTGGTACCCATGGCCTTTCCACAGGTCTGCAAATAAAAAGTACCATCAAAAGTGAAGTAGTTATGTGTCAAAATAAACTTAATACAGGATAAAATAAAATCTTTTTGTGACACGTGTAAATTTGGATCTGATGATAAAAAATGATTAATGGCTTCTAGGCCCTTAGTGTGATCTATGCAGGTGTAAAGAGAACATACATCACATGTAGCCCAACAAAACGTGTCTTTCCAAGTGATCTCTGAGGTGGAGTCAATGACGTGCAACGTGTCCTTAATGTAAGATGGTAACAGTTTCACATACGGTTGAAAGAAATAATCGACATATTGGGACACGTTCGACGTCATTGATCCCACCCCCGAGATGATGGGTCTACCAGGGGGATGTGTAGTGTCTTTGTGCAGTTTGGGCAAATGATAAAAAACAGGTGTTCTAGGGTGTCTAATAAACAAAAAAGTGCTCTCTACTTTAGTGATAATACCCATACTAAGTGCATCGTGAATAAGTGTTTGATATGCCAACTGAAAATCTACAACTGGATCTTGGTCCAGTATACGATAGGATGAGCTGTCCATTAAGAGGCGGACCGCTTCGGACACATAGTCCTGTCTATCCTGCAAGACGATAGCCCCTCCTTTGTCAGCTTGTCTTACCACAATATTGGTGTTATCTTTAAGGTTTTTCAAAGCCAATTCTTCCCCCTTGCTCAGATTCCTGTGTGTCAGATGAGTATTATTCTGACATAGCTGTTCAAGGTCCTTCAGAACAATGGTGTAGAAGGTGTCAATGAAGTTCCCCTTAGAATGGTAGGGAAAGTAGGTGGAAACAGGATGAAAGGGTGAGTGCTTGAAGTCCAGGGCCAGATCCGAATCCCGAACCAACTGCTGGGAAGATTCCCCACAATGGTTCAGGAGGCTGGGCTGGGACGCCTGATCAAATATCGGCCTCCCAGTCAAGTCTGGTTCAGAATGGGTAGTAAAGTTGTGTGGTAAAAATGAATCACACATATAATTGATTTGTGTACTAGTAGAAAAATTATCTATAATGTCATTCTCTGCAAGAATAGAGGTAAGTGCACGAATGCATACTTGTTCCTGTGTATTAAAGTTGGTATCTGTAATGTCTACTGACTCTCTATTTTTAGATGAGAAATGTCTCATCAGTGTAAGCTTGCGTATGAACCTGTTAAGATCCACAAACAGCTCAAACTGATTAGGTAAACTGCTAGGTGAGAACGAGAGACCTTTTGCTAGCAATGAAACATGATAGGGTGTAAGTTCATGTGTAGACAGGTTATAGATACTGTCATGGAACAAGAATCACATTCCTGCCCGACCCCCCTTCTGCTTGTCAGCTCCTTAAGTTCAGCTGCAGGCATTGGCTCCACATACACACACTGTGCCTGTGTAACATGCAACAATGTTGCATTTTTTGCCTCTGAGCACATAATCAGTGAACTGCTACTGCAGCTTCTCCAGTCCTCCCAGTTAATGGACTTTCCCATGTTCTCCCCTGTCTTTTGCTGACAGTTAGTGCAGTCCCACTCAACCTTTAGTGTGACCCCTGCCCCTCACTTTCTTTTCCACCCTAGATTACAGTGAGTACAGACCTGTCTGCATCCACCCCTGGTAAGGCCTTTCTCTCTTACCATAGTCTAACCCCATAGAAGCATCCCACATAGAGAAGCACTCTCTGCCTACACTACACCCACAAGTTCCTGTGTTTTCTAATCCAGCAATAAAATTAAGAAAGACATTAAGGACTTGTCATGCTTTGGAAGAGGAAGGACATGAGTTGAGTTTACTGGAATTATTCATACATCATTCGTGACCCTGGTTCCAGGAAACCCTGTATTTCACTATTCACTTTACTTGCAGACGTGAGTATCTTCACTGGTATATACCTGTTTTTAACTGTGCTATGTTATATAAGCATATGCTTGGATACATTAACCATTTCACATAACATTAGTTTGCATTTATCGTAGGGACCTGCTATAGAGACTTACCTTGACTTGGAGGACGGATGTGTCCAGGGAGCAAGTAAGCCCCTGGACTAGGCCAGACATTGCCCTTAGGTCCCAGTTAGGCTCTGATCCCTACTGAGACCAGTATTGTAGGGAAGGCCCTAGATAGGAACCCTTCCCAGTAGAGACCGACAACCCACATCACTGCGCAGCCGGACCGACGTCCGTGCAGCAACCTGCAGCCTTCGGACGAGACTGCACGTGGCAGCCAGCAGTAAGCCGTGAGGGGAGTTTTGCAGACCCCACATCGTGGGACCACTGATGCGACTCTGCTAACAGAGGATCCCTCTAATTCCCTGGTGTTAGCCAGGAAGGTTCCCACCGTGCACCACCACACTTCAGGGAGGGTAGTGCTACCTTCACACACTTTGGGGTGGGAATTTTTCTGTGGACACGGGGTTCTAGGTGCCCGGGGCACCCTCAGTACTTTGGGGAACCACTAATATTATTGTATGGTTATTGTTGTTGTGCTTATGAGCAGGGACCTGCTGGTAGAGAATTTTGTTATTACTACTGCTGTGTGTGTGTGATATTTGCTTGTATTGGTTCCTATGAGGAGTCATTCCGCCACGCTGGGATCCTCATAGGTGGAGGCACTGCACTGCGAGATATAGTACCCCAGGCTCCCCAGAAGCGGAGGCTTTGGCCTCCTGTGAGCCTCACAGGTAACAGCAGCACACGTAATCGCCCGCGGTTTCCCTTGGGTGTAGGGAAAGGGGGTTACATATACAGTATATATATAGCTGGAGCTCTTGGCACAGGGGGATCTTGCAGCAGAGTAAGGGTTGACATGTTGATCTGTACTGAAGAACAAACATAACATGAAACTGCGAATGAAACTGCAGTGCTGGATTACACAGCTGGGTTTAATGTTTCCTTGCGCACACAGAATATAACACCGCGTCACAAACTTCACACAACATCACTTCTGGTCCCAGAGATCCCACAAGGTTCTGCGGTAACCCCAAGCCGCCGCCCCTCACACCGGCTGCATTACAGAGGCTCAGCCCCCTGCGGTCACAGTCACTGACCGACCCCCACGGCAGTCAGCTCGCTGGGAGGAGTCGCCCGTAATAACTCCCACTTAGTTGGCACGGGTGGGTTTCCTGGTTTTATCTTTGCTCGTCCCTCCCTCTCACTATCTGCTCCTCTACCCTCTGGCATGCCCTCTAATTTCATATGACGGGCGTCTCGTGCTGGCTGACATGAGACTGATCCCGGGCCATCCAATTACACACGCTATATCATTCTCTTACAGAGTAGGGCGAGTGACATCTCCCTCTGACGTGACCCAATGGCTCTTCCTCACTTCCCAGAATCCTATGCAAAGGATGCCTATGATCACATCATGAGAGCCCCAAAATGGGTGGGGGGTGGCATGGCTAGGTGCCTATGGTCACCTCTGAAGGGTTGTTAAGAGTTAATGGGGTCGGACTTTGGACACAGGATGGGAGGTGTTGGGCTTGTCAATGGGGGTGGGCTAGTGTATGTATATATTGTGTCTCTTGCCTTGTTCCAGCCTCTTTTCAGAAGACCGCGTGGGGGCCGGTGTGTTGACCTAATGTATATTCTATAGTGTCACCCGACAGTGGCAATTTGGAGTTCAAGCCATGGGTGTCATGTGAGCTTTTGGAGTGTGGCGTTCAGAGCAAAGAAGCGGGTCTCCTGGGGGGAAGCAGACATGTTAAGCTGTGTGTGTTGGTGGTTATCCATGGTTTGCTCTATTTATGTGATATATAAGACATTGAGATAAATAGATTATGTTGTAATGAATAAATGTGGTGACAATTTATATCCACTAATTCTAGTGTCAGTTTGTTTGCTCAAGGCTGGGATAGAGGGGACCCCAATCCGAGGCTGGGATAGAGGGGACCCCAATCCGAGGCTGGGATAGAGGGGACCTCAATCCGAGGCTGGGATAGAAGGGACCCCAATCCGAGGCTGGGATAGAGGGGACCCCTATCCGTGGCAGGGATAGAGGGGACCCCAATCCAAGGCTGGGTAATTCATGGGGGAAGGCCATTAACACAGCTCATTTTAACAAACAATCCTTAACATAGGTCCATCCTGGGCAGCGCGGAGATTAAAGGCTCGTCCTCGGAACTCTAGCTCTGACGTTGAAGTTACATGACATGAAAACCGGCGTCTCTCGTACAAAGGACGAAAACAACTGACACAGTATAGCAAAATAAGAATAGGAAGAAAACATTGAGGCATTAACTTATCCCAGGAAGGTTACTGAGCTGTGCAGAAACCCCGCAGGTCTCATCGAAGCGAATGCGTTAGCCAAATAGTGCAGCAGTCTGGTGATTGCCAAGGTGTCCCGCGTCAGGAATGCAACCGCTGATTAACCTTTTTACCACTGGATTTATCTGCACTGTGTCACTGGCAGAGGTTAAACACACAGGGGACATGTATCACACCTTGCCCCAAACACGGAGAAGCTGCATTCATTTGGGAGCAGCGACGTATGTATGAATCGTTCGTCTTGCATCTAGCGCTGATCTCCCGGGAGATTTATTTGGGGCAAAGAGAGGAAATCTGCACCAGTTATTGGTGTAACTTTGTTCTCATTATATTACTGACTCCTCCCCTAACTCATATAGCCCCTCCCTAACTCTTACAACCCCTAACTGACCCCTCCCCTATCTCCTCCGATAGCCCCCTAACTGCTCCTATTACCCCTTCCTGAACCCCTCCCCGAGCACCTCCTACAGACCTTACCCAAAACACTCATAGTCCAATTAGAGCAAATTGGGGCAAGAAATGGCGCAAAGCTCCTGGATACACGGACGCATATTTAAAAATGACTCAATTGGTGCCCATTTTGGAGCAATGCTCCCGTTTGTGACAGCTATTTCCCTCGGTCTCTGCAGTTATTTCTATCTAACGGTTCTACTACATGAAGCCTCTTCTAGGACTCCCAAGTTCAGCCAAATGAAAAAGGAGTCCATGAACCCAGCACTGAGGGGAAGTGGCCAGGAATCACCTACTAACCCTAACCCTGGCAGCTCCTCCTCACTTTCCCTCCAGGGGTGGGAAACTTTGCTGCTACAGGAATTCCCATGTTCCATCAACAACCGGAAATAATGAAAGGGCGAGTTGCATGGGATTTTCTTGGGATCTCATTCCTTTATGGTTTTAATGTTGCCGTTTTCACTGGACATCAAAGCACAAACCTGTAATTACACCTATTTAAGGCTAAATTGCACCATTTTACTTGTCTCAATTTCGATACAAATGGGCTCTTTACTTTTGTGGGTGATCTCCAGCTGTGGATTATATACGAGAGCCGTGGAGAGAGTAACACCCTGCCTTTAACCAATCCCAGGACTGGCGTTTCCTCTGATGGCAGTGGCGGCATTCAGAGGAACATAATGCATTATTTTCCACCAGATGATAGAAAGATCAGCAGAAGGAAACCTTGTTTGTATATGTAAAATGTGGTTGATCTCAGGATAAGCAGATGTGAGGTTTTGCTGGGCACGTTCGCCTGCCTTACAGAAAGGAGCCCTCTTTGTATTTGTTCATGGTCTGAACCCAGGAGTGGCCAACTCCAGTTCTCATGGGTCGCCAACTGGTCAGGTTGTAAGGGTACTCCTGCTTCAGCACAGGCGGCACTGATTGAGCCACCTGTGCTGAAGCAGGGATATCCTTACAACCTGACCTGTTTGGGGTCTTGAGGACTGGAGTGGAGCACCCCGGACATAAATGACACAGCGACAGGTCCATTTATGGAGAATAAGACCTAAGGAAGTTACTAGGACATTAACAAATGTTTTGTTTCGTTTCCTTTACAACCCCCGGTGTTGACGTAATAGGGCACCACGATATTAAGGGTAAGCGGTCCCCCTGATTAACAGCTGGCTCCATCCCTCCTGGCATAGCTCTTCTCTGGCCATTTCTCTGACACCCCATCCATGTGACCTCATGCCCATCTACGTGAACCCTTGGAGGACACTTATACATGTAAAGCCCCCTGATCCTGGTAACCCCCTACCAGCCCCCCATCCTGTTAATCCACCCTGTACTTTCAATACAATTCATTCCCACCAAACCTTTCTGTAAGCTTTACCACCCATTCCCGCAACCTTCCAAACCGGCTCTCGGGAAGCCGCCTATCCTCCCTATACTCCCCCGGGGGCTGGGCAGGGGCGAGCCTTTAAGCCCCTGGCCCCATGTTTAGGTAAGTATTTCCTTCAGGTAAATAACATACAGTGACTGTCTGTGCAGGCTACTAGTGCGTGAAACAAACGTCGCTTGGTATATAAACAAGATTATGCAGATCCATCGCTTGAGGGTATGTGAAGGGAGCTAATTTGTCATTGTCATTGGCTGGGATTGGTTAAGTCATTGGGAAAGCTAAGGGGTGTTTGTTTTTATTGACATTGATTAATGATTTGTAGATGTAAGGGCCCTTGATGCATCTCGATAGCCAATGATTGGGACCCACTTATCATGTATCGGAGACAAGTAGCGACACATCAAATGAGAGGAGTGGTGATCTGAATCGGGTGCAATGTTACACAGTTACTGGGATTGGTCATCAGGAAATACGGATAGGACGTGGAGAGCCTAAACCAGGGGGGGCCAAGTCCTCAAGGGCCACAAACAGGTCAGGTATCAGGGATCTCCCTGCTTCAGCACAGGTGGCTCAATCAGAGGGTAAGTCCACGACTGAGCTACCTGTGCTGAAGCAGGGATATCCCAAATACCTGGCCTGTCGGTGGCTTTGAAAAGTGGAGGTGGCTACCCCTGGCCTAGAGTCTATCAGTCTACTGCACAGGATGGCAGCAGCGGCCTGAATTCAGGACCAGTGAGTGGGCGGCGTGAGGATATCCCACGCAGCCAATGATTGATGTATAATGTGATCTACAAATTTGACATAAGAGTTTATCACTACAATTATTACATGTTGGGTTACAGTGTTTTTACCCTGTGCCAGAATGTTGTACGGTAGACATATGCACTGCTAACTTCATTTAGCCCTTCCCTGCAAGGAATGGGTTAAAATAATTGTTATGGCATGATGGGTAACATGGTCAGCTATACTCGCCAATTTGCCACCCCATGGTCAACTGTAAGGTGTCTTCCATTTAGCTGGGAACAATGCAAGAGATGGGTCCCCATCAGATCACATCTCAGCCCCACAATGAGGAGGGCATTGTCTTATGGTAACCCACTCCTGCAGTGCTTTATTACCCCCGCTGCCGAGTTTTATCTCAGTGGCAAATGCACCAAGTACTTAAATAGCAGAAATGTTGCAATCTTAGATTTTTTTTTAAAACTTTACGACTATTTTGAGTTATCCAAACACCTCATACCTTACAGGGGACACCTTAGCTACAACAGCGTTACTCAGAATGCTTACAAGGCAAAGCAGCTACAAATATAAAGTACCAGCCAACCAGTGTCTGGGACCCACTATGTGCTGGGGGCGCACTGCACAGCTCTGCCACACTACTAGTTCACTAACGCCTGATAGAAGTGGGAGCGCACAAATCTGGGCAGGGTATCCTTCTCCATCAGGGCGAAGATCTTCTTCTGGGCCAGATCGAAGCTTGAGGCTGATGGCTCCACCAGGTTCTTCATGGTCACGGCTTTGGTGAAGTGGTCAATATTAACCTACCAAGAGAAGACAAACAGTTGGTGAGAGAGAGGACAGCACATCCTCGTTACAGGGAGCTTCATATCAGTCTTTAGCACCATCTGGCACAGGTACAGTATATAGAGCTATATGTCAGTCTACAACATTATCTGGTGCAGGTATATGGAGCTATGTGTCAGTCTGTAGCAGTATGTAGCAGTCTGGTGCAGGTACAGTACATGTAACTAAGTTGGAATCTGCCATTATACCGAAGTGCAAACCATGAACCAATTAAAACGTTGTAAGTTCCTGAAAGCATTGAACTCAGTAACAGGTTATTTATTGCATTAAACAGGCAGGCAGTTTAGTTTAAGCGGCTAAGTTAATGCTAACTCTGTTTGAGCGTATAAAAAGAAGAAAAATTACCCACAAAATATATAAAAACTTATATACAGTATCTTGTTACAAAGTGTGTGTTAAGTGTCTCCTCCTATGGCATCCTGGGCACGCTATCTGTGTCACATGCCGATGAATATTGCTATGAAGCAGCCAAAGGGTGTATTATAAATTAGGTTTAAAGAGTCAGCGTTGAGACAACATGGCCAGTCTTGGGAGTTTGTCATAGCCCCTGTTAAATGCAGGGTGGGTGATAATACACCATGTACAGCTCAACCCCGTTACAACGCGATCCGTTACAATGCAAATCCGCTTATAACGCGATGCCAGCGTGGCTCCCAATATTTGTATTTATGAAAACTTTACAACACAGTTATTGGTGTCTTACAGTATATACTTTATTGTACATTATATCTTATGCAATCCGCTTATAACGCGATGTGATTCTTTGGACCCCAAGCACCGCGTTATAAGGGGGTTGAGGTGTATATACGCAGCACTCTGCAGAGTGAGACTTGTTACTACTTCCACACATCGTTCCCGAGGTTTCTGCCTCTCGTGCTTAAGTCGTTCACCTGTTCCAATATGGGATTTACATTGACCATGTTTCGTACAGGAAGAAAATCCCTGGACCTGTTGGGAGAGGGGTTGGCATAACATAAACCCAAGAGACCCCTTCCCTAAGAAGCTGTGATGTCAGGAGTGGGGGCAGGGGATCTTACCTCCTTCTTCTACAAAGATCCATCTGCAGTGAAGTTATTTTTTTTAATATGGGGTGGGAATTGAAAAAAGGGTGTTGGGCATTGCTCAGTTTAAACATTGCAGCTTGGGGATGGGATGGGGGGAGTAGTGTAACCCGGGGGCGATTCGTCAGCACAGGCTCCTTATGGTGAAGTGCCTGACCTTGTAATTGGAAGTTTGCGGAAGTCGGCTCCATTCCCGGCTCGGACAGCCGGAATGGTGGTGTCCTTCTGTTTGGTGCCATGCAGCCTGGGCGGTGGCTATGTGGGCGCGGGCTGAGGGTATCCCTCCAGCTATTGTGCGAGACGTTTGTTGGTGTTCAAATTGCTGTATTTCAATCTGAAACTCTCCAACCCTTTATCCCCTGCACCCAATTTTCCAACTCTGTCCATGAAATGTCTGTGAAGTGACTGTATAACCTCTGTTCAATTGATGTAACCGTGTATTGTTAGAACTCTGTGCCCAGGACACACGTGAAAACGAGAGGTATCTCTCAATGTATTACTTCCTGGTAACACATTTTATAAATAATATTGGTTCATGGTAACGGAGCAATCTGACTGGGTCCCCAGTCTGGATATTTGTTGTGTTTGAGATGCTGTTGTTATAATAAAGCTGTGACCGGTTTTAATCTCCCAATAAGTTGGGAGGTGGGGTTCTTTGGGACTCGGGGGGAGGGTGGAAGGACTGGGTCAAGGCATGCGTAAGTCATGGAAAATCTGCCTCATGTTCATCCTACATTTGGTGACCTAAAAGAGGAGGATTTAAGCCCGACACAAACGGCCAGGAAAATCCTCTTATTGTCACATACACGGAAAGATTTATACTGACAGTACTGCAAGGGAACAGCTTCCTAGTTGGAGAATACAATGTTTGTGGAGTAACTCCAGGGACCACTTTTATTAGCTCTGGCTGGTTCCTCTTGTACAGAACACACTGTATGTATGTATGTCTTTATTTATATAGCACCATTAATGTACATAGCGCTTCACAATAGTAATACACGTGACAATCATATAAATAACAATTAATATAAATAACAGATCATGGGAATAAGCGCTTCAGACATAAAAGTAACATTTCGGAGGAGAAGCCTGTCACGGTAGACCACGACTTTTAACATCATTTATATTTAAGGGATCAGTCACAGGGCAAAACAAGGCAGTGAAATAAAATGAGGTTTATTTTGGATAAGACGTCGGAAACACAATACAAAAATATACACACTTACGGGGGCTTGGGGAATGAGATCTACCTTTCCTAGGTTCAGGGACTCACTTCAAATGGGTTTCCCCTGTCTGCTTCTCTGCTTCAGGATCTCAGAGTGCTGATCACACAACAGCCCCTCTGACATGTATCTCCAGCTGGTCACAGTCCAACTCCACACTCCTTCCCAGCGTGCCTCTCCCTCTGTTAGTCTCCAACTACTGCTCTGACCAGCACTGTTCCTAAGGCCGCGGGCATGGTCAGCACTTATCCACTTGTCAGTGAGCCCCTGCAGCCGCAATGAGAGCGGCTTTAGCAGGGGCTCGCGCGTGCTGACTTTCACCCGACAGTCGGATTTTCGTTTTCGCGCTGAGGGAAGCGGAGGGCCGGTCACGTGACCGGCAACAGCCAATGGCACTCAGTGACATCGGCGCCATGATGTGGCGCGCTAGCCCCGCCTCCCGCCCCTCAAGCGCGCTCACTGACGCTCATGCCAGGACACAAAAAAGCTCCTGCATGAGCAGGAGAGCATGAGCGTCAGCATGGATCAGCGTGGTATTTTTTACCATGTCCAAGGCCTTATATACCCCGTGGTGGCTATCCTTTAACATTGAGCAAGCCAGCCAAGAGAAACAGTGCCTGGGGCTCAGACCTGGTAACTGATTCTATTAACTAGTTTCCTTTGTTCTGATCATAATTTTTATATAGAACAGTTCAGTTTAAGGGATTACAGAAACTCTCTCCATAGAAATTATAGGAACAGGCACATAACATCATTTGCATTTGCAGGGCTGATATGTTAATTTCATCACCACACAATCCCAGGTAATTAATCTGGGAGGAATTGCTAACACAGGCATAAATACAGACATAAGGTAATTATGTAAAAGACAGGACTTAAAATTACAGCTAGCCCAAATCACATAAAACAATGCCGGCTTTCTGGGAGAAGGATTGTCACAGGGAATAAAGAATACATGCTATGAAATTCATTCTTTCAGACACGGGTTACATTTACACGTTCCCTGTTCTTCCCCGGATATTAAAGACATTTGGCTGGACGAAATATTACTAGAACAGACAAGTTACACGTTTTTTTAGAGGTAAATAGCTGGGATTTCTCTTTATTAGGTCCACCAGCTACCCCTTCACAGAGTCCCTGCTCCGAAGAACTTATAATCTAATTGGTAGGTAGGAAGAACGTACGGAGACAGGAGGGCGTTCTGGTAAGTGCGTCTGCAGGGGGCCAAGCTTTATGTATACAGGCATACCCCGCATTAACGTACGCAATGGGACCGGAGCATGTATGTAAAGCGAAAATGTACTTAAAGTGAAGCACTACCTTTTCCCACTTATGGATGCATGTACTGTACTGCAATCGTTATATACGTGCATAACTGATGTAAATAACGCATTTGTAACAGGCTCTATAGTCTCCCCGCTTGTGCACAGCTTCGGTACAGGTAGGGAGCCGGTATTGCTGTTCAGGACGTGCTGACAGGCGCATGCGTGAGCTGCTGTTTGCCTATTGGGCAATATGTACTTACTCGCGAGTGTACTTAAAGTGAATGTACTTAAAGCGGGGTATGCCTGTAATGTGTATAGTGTTAGCCACGGTGCTACTCATATGCTTCTTTAAGCAAGTGTGTCTTAACAGTAGCTGGAAGTAACCCAAACACTGATAGATTTTATTGGATTCCCTGTTAAAACCCCTTATTTCTGCTAGTTCTCACATTCTGATGTGGTACAGAATCAGCGCCTCAGAACAGAGATCTGAGAATCCCTAATTACATTTAATTGTACAGATTTTGACATTTTAGCCTGGAACAAAATGAGAAATCAAACAAAGTTCTCCTGATTAACCCTCCAAACGTAAACCCTTCACATTTCACCGAAATTGCCAGGAAACATCTAACTATACAAAAGATCAGAAGCAGAAAACACAGTGATTAGTCAAAGAGCAAAATGATCTCTTATAACACATCACACACACACACACACACACACACACACACACACACACAATAAACAATTAATGTATAGCTGTGTCTGGTATATGCTGCCACCATGTTTTGGGTTTACACATGAATCCACAAATACAGATAGGGAAAAGGTAACATTAGGCGCAAACCCTGGACAATATACAATATAAAGTCCCAGTATATTGGTAAAATACATGTTGGAAAAGGTAATCTTAACAGACTTCTGAAATAAAGGAAGAGACCAATATAGTAAAGAGTATTGTTTGGTATATTGGTATCACACCATGGTGAAGTGCTTCTAACAGGGTTGCAGAAGTTACAGTCATGTCGGATAACAATCCAAGAACTGCAGTAGAAGCCGCAGATATCAACGTTTCTGTCTTGATGCTGAGATGGATCAGCTGCGATGGCAAAAAAAACCCAGAAGAGCCGGCGTTTCTGCCCTGATGTCCAAGCAGTGTAGTTCAGCTGTACGCTGTGATGAAAGCCACGAGTGTTGTTATCTTTACTTTGCTGTTATATCAGTGTAGATTAGCTTTTAGAGCTGCAATGGAACCCACAAATGTCGGCGTCTCTGCCTCTGCGCTGAAGCAGTGGGGGTCAGCTGTTCATGCCCGGAGATCTGATTTTGATGCTGTTTCCTCTCTCTGTTCCTCCCGTCAGCTATTACTGACGTCACTGAGGTGCATGAGATTCAGACGAGATGATGGCAATCTGCTTGTAGAGATAGTAATCGACTCCAATAGAAAGCTATCTCTACATGCAGATTTAAAAATTATTACCAATACACGCCACAGATTCCGTAAACCGTGGACAGTTTTTGCCGAATTCTATCGGCGGATTCAGCAATCGGCGCATTCCTAAGAATCCGCCGATTGGATTCTACAAATCCGTCCACGGATTGGATCCAATAGTGGATTTTGATAAAACACCACGGATTAAAACCGACTAAATCCGTTTGTGGATTTTACACGGCAAAACTAATTTTGAGGGTAAAATGTGAGAAAATCCGGGAAACGGATGTGGGCAGATACATCATCTCTAGAGATGGCGAGAAACAGCATAGCAGCGGGTACAGAACCCTTTATCAACCGCTTTCCGCCTCCCGATGAAACCCCCCCTCAC
The DNA here is from genome assembly GCA_036426205.1 of Ascaphus truei. NCBI lineage: Eukaryota > Metazoa > Chordata > Amphibia > Anura > Ascaphidae > Ascaphus > Ascaphus truei. The sequence continues at coordinate 12,799 of WSYH01008387.1, read as the reverse complement.
CCTTCATCCTAATCAAAGGAGGCGCAGATGGAATCGCTGCTGGAGTGAGCGCAACATCTGTCTCCCCTGCCCACGCGAAACGCGCGCTCGTGAGTCTGACGACCGTCAGCAACTTGCTGATCCCGCGCGCCAACCCCGAGAAGGAAGCTCATTGCTACAGTAACCCCCAAACAGTCAGATGTAAAGAAATAGGACATCATTGGGAAAATAACACCGCTAATCTACATATCCTGCATTATTAAGGCAATTTATTAGGGTTAGAGATACACTCGCGTCTCCTGCCAGCCGCCCGTCGGGCAGGGTTCCCTTTAAACCTTGGCTTGGCTAGTTTCCACATTACAGCATGTACTGGCTGCAGCAGTGCATATTTGCACAAGTGTCTGGACACCGCAAGGGTCACGGTGTCTCTCCCAGAGAGACTTCATATCCGTAGCATGCGGCAGGACCTGCTCTAATGGGTTCAAACATCTGTGTCCCGTAGGGAGCCATTAGCATGGGAAGCAAGGCCCTCATACATCGCTACATGAAGCCTCCTCTCGCTTCTGAAGAGTCACCACCTATCTCCAAGTCCCTGTTATCGAGGGAACAACCTATGTATTTCAGGCAGCATGTAAAAGCTGCCTTCTGCTTGGAGATACATTTATAAGTAGAGATGGGCAAATCCGATTAAATCCATTAGGATACTACTACCCCCATCACCAATACCAGCAGTGGGCAACCTGGGGGGCGCGAGACTGTCTGCGGGGGGGATCGGGGTTTACAGAGGCCCCGCGCACTTCCCGAAGGCACTTAAATTAAATGCCGGGAAGCAGCGAATGCCTCTGTAAACCTCACTTACCTTTGCTCCGGCGGCTTTTTAGCCATGGCAACGCGGCATCAAATGACACCACGAGCTAATGTGACACGGATTTATTTTAACATGCAATGTGGTGATTTTAAGATTAAAAATGCATGTTTTGATTTATGCATGTTTTATGTGTTTAATAATGGGCAAATAATCTATTATCCATATCTGGATAATAGTTATTTGGCACATTATTGTACTGTAGGTGTTGGGGGGGGGGATGTATGTATTGAATGTATAGGCCAGGTTAATTTATTTTACATTCAGGGTTGGTTCCTTGGTTCTGTGTGAGACCTCTGGAGACCACCTGCGGTATCCTCGGGTATCTCACAGGTATCAGGCTGGTGGTTCCATGGGTGATACCTGTGGGGAAGAACCGGTGGCCTCACATCTGTGGGGGCACCGCGGACCCGTAGTGTGCGGGGAAGAACCGGTGGTCCCACATCCGTGGGGGCACCGCGGACCCGTAGTGAGCACTCGTAAGTCCCCAGACCCCCGTGAGAACCACCCGAGGCCCCGCAGACACCTGTGGGTCTGACCCGGGGCTCCCAGACATCCGCGGGCCTACCGTGGGGACCCAATTGTGGCCCACGGTGACCCACGGAGACCACCTGGGGGCCATGGCGCTTGGCGGGACCCACCAACAGGCTTCCAGAACCTGTGTGAAACAAGTTGCTGGTACCCTGTAGGTCTGTCAGGTGACCCGCCAGCCCCGCCGGGGACTCACGTGGGGCTGGGGTATGAACCCTGCATGTAAAAGGATAAATCATGTATTTATGGCGGGGGGGGGGGGCCACGGGGGGTGGGTAATGTTTTTATTACATAGAATGATGTTTATTGTGGGGCAGTGTGTTGTTTTTATTGTGGGTACTGGGGGTGGGGGGAGGGTGTATTGGCCCCAAGGGTATGTGGGTAGGCCTCCCTTGTGGGTAGTGGGTGAGGGTGGTTAGGCCTCACGGGGTGGGGGGGTAGTATGGGAGGGTATGTAGGCCTCCCAAGTGGTGGGTGAGGGTGGGTTAACCCCTTAATGACTGTAGCGGTTAATAACCGCTATGGTGATTAAGGGGTTAGGGGACATTACATTGGCTATTGTAATTGTTGTGCATGTTTTGCAGCACCGTAGGGGCATGGGCAGAATGAAGATGAGGATGAAGAAAGCCTTCATCGTGGGTGCCTGTAAAAAGTAAGTGTAATATGTTTTGACTGTATTTATTGAATGTTATATGTATTTAAAATGGCCAAATGCATTATTATCCATATTTGGATAATAGTAATTTTGGCCATTACTGTATAGTATGTGTTAGGGGGGTGTATTTAGTTATAATTATTGTTTATTATTTTTGAAGGTGCAACATTGGTACCGCAGGCCCACGGGTACCCCGGGACTCCCGTGGGGACCCCAGGACGGCCGCGGGGACCCCAGACTCCTGCAGGGACCCCCAGACTCCCGCGGGGACCCCCGCTTGGTGAGCCAGGGACCCCCGCACACCCGCGGGGTCAGCCGGGGACACCCGCGTGATCCCTGGGCTCCCTCGGGGACCCCCGCCGGCCTGTTGTATGGGTTTTGCGCACGCAAAAATAAAAAGCAAGAATTTTTTCTAAGTCCAGATTTCTTCGCGTTTACTCTGACCTGACGTGTTCTGATCAACGCAACTTTCGCGTTTGCTAAGGTTGCGTTGCTTAGTGCATCCCGCTTAAGGGCAGAATTTCACGCAAACATGGTTGCGATCGAGCAAAGTTGGACTTAGAAAAAATTCCTGAAAAAAGTCATTTTTAGAGCGCAAAGTGCCTGTTTGCGTTGCTTAGTGCATCGGGTTGAGCAAAAAATCACGTTCGAAGAGCACTTTGCGGTCTAAAAGTGACTTAACCGAGCTTAGTGCATTGCCCCCATAGTCTCCATCTCTATCACAAAAGACAAAAAGCCTCAGTGCTACAGCCAATCTGACACATTATATAGTTACATACTTATCTGTCTTTCTTCTCAGAAAGGAGGGTCATTTAGTTACATTCTTTGGCCAAAGCATTTTAAGCCTACAAACCATGCCAAGGTATATCCCGTCTTTTGCAAGTAGATGAGCTTTTTACAGGTACACTAATTTTGGGAATTACATGGTTACATAGTTACATAGTTATATAGTTACATTGTAGATGAGGTTGAAAAAAGACGTACGTTCATCAAGTTCAACCTATGCTAAATTTAGACAACAGATACTTTAGACAACAGATCAGTATGTTGATCCAGAGGAAGCAAACAAGAAACACAGTGACATATCATCCAATGATATCTCATAAGGGGGGAAATAAATTCCTTCCTGACTCCAAGATTTGACAATCACATTACTCCCTGAATCAACATCCTTCCCATGTTTTCTTATTTGGTATATCCCTGTACAGGTAGTCCTCGTTTTACAACGCTTCGCTTTACAACGAATGGCTTATCCAACGCTATGCACTGCATACCTATATTCATTTTTACAACGCCAAAACGGCTTATCCAACGCTCTTACGACGCTTTGCAACGTTGTGTATGTGTGTATATATATACACATTCACATAAACAACGTTGCAAAGCGTCGTAAGAGCGTATATATACAATATTATACTATATAATATTATATTATACTATATAATATATTATTTATTATGTCATATTATATATATATATATATATATATATATAATACAGTATATACACTATATAATTTATGTGTGTGCTGCATATCTTATTGCCTGCATAAAATATTTGGTGTATTTTAGTGTTAAAAATGCCTTCAGGAACGGAACCTTTCATTTAAACAGTGTTCCTATGGGAAAACGTGTTTCGCTTTATGTTAGGACCAGTATGTCAGGCCAAACTCTGCACTCATGTTAAGCTTCCATTTTGTATGGTCATAACTAGTTAAGATTCTGTAGTCAGCCTTTTGCTGAAATATAATTCATAAATGCACACAGTTTCTGCTAAATTGCATTTCCTTTCTTCCTGGTCAGGATATTGCTAAGATACTTTTGTGTTGTCAATTTCCTGGTGTTTTAGTAGAATATAATAGAATGGTTCTCTGCAAGAAGCAAAATAGTGTAATATAGTTGCTAAGACTCAAGGTCTCTTTTGATAACAGACAATGAATAAGCTATGTATTCAGACAATTGCTTGTATTGGAAAAGACACGTCTCAAAAGTCACGCCACTAATATGTCCTGCCCCTAAATCACGCCTCTAATCAAAGCTACGCCCAAGACACGCCTATGATACGCCTATGTTACGCCTCTAACCAAAATCTTTTTTTTTTCTGTATAAAAGTCATTACCCTATGAGTAATAAATTGAGACAAAGGATTTGAAACCTGGCGTGCGTTACGTTTCATTTCGTTCGTCTTCCAGGCCTGATAAGGTTCATCAAAGATCGAAGATAACAGTTGCAGGGCGTGAAAGCTTCCTGGGAAGTCTGCTGCAAACAGGTGCAGATAGTGTATCCAGTCACAAGGCTTCAGTTTACCTGGCAGAGGAAAGGTTCCTCTCGGTTCTGAAGCCAGGGGAGGAAATAACGGATTTTCCTTCAATTTCTGGCGTCTGGAAGTGGGAAGTTCACAGAGGTTGTGAGTATATATGTAATTTTTTTTTATATATGATGCTTCACCCCCTCTGGGAATTTAATAGACCTAAATTGTGACTGAAGAATTGGGATAGGCCCTTTTAAACAGAATTTTTGGTAAGAGTCCAGTAAATTCTGTGCACGACTGGACTGTTATCTCTGATCTAGCTGAACGACCATTGTATATTGTGTAAGTATAAATGTTGCAATTATTTGTCATAATTAAGCTGTTTTTCTATAAGCTACTAATGATTTATGCTGGTCTCAGAAATTAATCAGGAATAATAGCTCAGAATAATGGTGTCTGTTTTAATTGTGGTGGTTTTGGTCATTGGCAGAGAGTGTGCCACTATCAGTCAGAAGCAGGGAAGTGCTGCTTTGCCCGTGGGGGCTCAGAGTGAAAGTCTCTGTAAAAAAAAACAAAAAAAAAAAACACCGCTACCTTATGTACTGTAAAAGGGTTGTTTGTAACCCTGATGAATTTTTTCCTGAATGATTTCTTGTGTGAAAGATACTGTGTGAAAGTCATGCTGATTATCGTGTGTGTACAAAAAAAATATGAATATTAGTTGCTCATGAGGAAATATAAATTTTAAAAGGTTTTAAAAAGGTGTACACCGAATATAGAGAGAAATACCTCACAACAAAAGGGGAGTATATTCAGCTCTGTCCCTGGTTATAGTTTGAAAGGTTTATTCGTCCTGGCCAGGCGGATACTTTTTAAACCGGACACATTTCTTTTCGTTTGTGGTATTTCTATCTTAATAAAAGGAGGGGCACAGCCTCTCCCTTACAGTTTAAAGAATGTGAAGCATTCACATTAAAATTAACTAGCTCTGTGCTTAAGCAGTTTATGAGAACAAGGTAATGTATAACTGTCTTCTTTTCCATAAAGCAGTAAGATAACACATTTCAATTTTATTTCTACAGGATTAAGATATGTCTGGGTTGTTTTTGTTTAAAATGATGGTAATAGCTCACAAGCACTGTTTGAATTAATATATTGCATTATATATGTATATAACGCCATTAATGTACATAGCGCTTCAAAAGGAGGGTGTCCGTGGTGGCAGGTGCTGCGGGGAGGTTGAGTTGTGAGCAGAGTGTGGTGATATATGTCTTTAGCAGCATGGAGGTCATTAGTTATTTTAGCGAGAATTGTCTCCGTTAAATAAGCAGTGTAGAAGCCATACAAGACAGGTAGGGTCAAGCTTGCTGTTTTTTTAGTCATGGTATAACTGTTGCATGTTTGAAGATATTTTGTTTAGTTTAAGAGAGGGCATAGTTAAAACGGGATAGCAATTGTATTGATGGAAGTTTGCAGGAATATGAGAGTTCCTTCAGAAGGCATTCAGAGGAATGAGTGAAAGAATGTTGCATGCTCTTGTAGGCATAGACTTGGTGTTTATAAGTAATTTGAAATATTCCCGTTATTTAATTTTTGAAAGACCATACAAAATGCAGTTTTATAACAGCGTGGAAAGCTTCATATTTAACATTAAACTAATGTTACAATCTCCTGCGTGAGGATTAATCCAGCAGTTAATATGAATAAGACCGCGAAACCCGTTATCTGTACTTTGAGGTTTCTGGCTGTTTTCCCAGAAAGAAAGAAAAAAAAAGCGCTTTGAATTTTTTTTTTTTTTTCTCTTTTTAAAGTCAGAGTGTCTTTTAAAGTTAATGCTGGCCGTGTGCTCAGCACTTTGCAAAGAGTTCAAAATTATTTGTCTATTTTAAAAGGAAATCTTTTGTTCAGGATTTCAGGATTTTTTCTTATATTGTAAATGCCACAGTTGTTAAAAGACCTACTGCAGGCTTTTTCTTCTTTTAACACAAGCAGTAAATATTTTTATAGTCACTACACATACAAATCTATTTACCAGTTTAATTTTGCTATATATCAAAACAACCTGTTTTCATAACTATTTTTGTATTTTTGTTCACATATATAGATAATATATGAACGAAAGAGGGGAGATACATACATAGGTTATTGAAGGTCTCTCTGAAATCCCTATAGAGGGATTTGATATGAACTTGATATGTTGTAAATGATATACAATGCACAGTAGGTTCAGAATTTATTATAGCAATGTTAACTCCAAGGGCTGACGGGCCCCTGGTAAATAATAATAATACCTTTGCAGATGTCACAGCAAAGCAGGTAGCAAGCCGTCCCTATGTTGAGGGATATATCATATCTGCCAAATTTATAATTTTGTAACCATTTATTCGTTTTTGGGTATGTCCTGGACAGAGTTAAAGGACAGGGGATATATATAATTGCATAAGTGAACAGGGTATATATTATATACAAGGCATTACACATTTTTAGCAGAATAGTTACAGTGGAGTGTTTGAGGTGAAAGCCAGGAGTGACTGTGGGTGTGGGACAATAGCCATGAGTGCAGGCTGTTAGGATGCTTGACTTGTGGGGCGAGTTTTAAGGTTAGTTAGTATTAAATGACTAAAAGGTTGACACCATTTGCATCAGAGAAAATGGCAGATGGCAGATGGCAGTTAGGTATGAATGAGAGTAAGTGTGTATTGGGAGAAGAGAGATTGATTTGTAGTTTGAGACAGTGTTTTTGTCCCCATTTTTGACGATTGGGACAACTCTGGCAGTTTTCCAGGTCTTAGGGATATGGCCTGCAGACAGGATAGAGTTGATTATGGAAGCAATTGGTTTGGCACAGGCTGAGGTACCAAGTTTTAGGAACTTGGATTGTAGCAATGTCAAGTCCATATTGATTGCTTAGTTTAAAATTTGAGGAGCGTTAATAGGGAATATCTCTGTTTAATATTGCGGATGCTAATAATAGTAGTAACCATATTAATACAAGAATTTATTTCTAGGTATAAATTCTCTCCCTATGAGACACTTATGGGATGAGTTATGACCATCAGTAGTTCAAAGTAACGAATTAAGGACCATGTTATTGGTAATAAAATAATTAATAAGTATTGCATGCAACTAATATATATTTTTGAGTTTTTCTAGGCACAGGTTAAAGCTGAAAGAGCACCTACGCAAGACGGGTTAATGGTCAAGCATTTACTACGCAAGCACGCTCTTCATCCCAGATGAAAAGGCCATTTAAATACTACTCATCACCAGCATTGCAGTAAAATTTTTATCATCATGGATACACATCACGCACGTCAAAATAGTGCCAGTCTAAGCACAAACAGCTAATAAAGACAAAGACATAGCACCTGCAAATAAGTGTTTTGATGGACACAATACTCTCCGACCACTAATCATCAAGGGAAAAAGATTATAGGCAAAAATGTCCAGGCCTCAACACACGAACTTTGACCTTTTTATTTTTAGAGGTTTTTATTATTTTTCAGTTATTAATGTATGCTCTATTATGTTTGTGTAAGTGGCGTCCCATAAGGATGACAAAATAGTATAAGGTATTATTTGTTTAACTTTATTTATTTTGTTTGGATTTATAGGTTAATAGAATCTCCCTGAAGAATGATATCCCGGTGGGAGAATGTTTTATCAGTCAAACACACGGTTATGTTAATTGCTCACAGGTAGAGTTAGAAACAGAAGAGATGCACCCAATACACAAGTGCTAAAAAGAAGTCTATGGGAAGAATAAGTTTCAGGAAATTTATTCCCAAATGTAGGAGTTGGGTTACTGTATGACAGGTTTACAGGGATATCCTAAATCATACAATCGCAGACATTTACCCACTTAACCAAGAATAGGTTTAGTTTAAATTAATGGCCCCGCAGAATAAAATAGCTCTAGACTATATTTTATCCTCAAAAGGAGGTGCATGTATGCGCCGTAGTTAACGCCCAATGTTGTGTATTTATCCAGGATTTAGGGACCATGGGGACTTGGTGGTTGGATTGATTTGCTTTGAGCGAAGCTAGCGAATGATTTTGTATGTGTGTGTTTGTCCTACTCATTGCTCTCTATGTATTAAGTACAGCAAAACTCTGATCCAGAAGTGCGTTGCAACCCCCACCGACGCTATGCCTCTCTGCGGTGATGATGTCGTCAGTCCCCCAGAAGAAGAGAACAAAGAAGAAATCAACTGGGCTGATATAATGGCCAGAAAAGAAAGGAATGAAGTTATTCACAACTTGGACATCTTGGTCCATCAGGACTATGAAACGGTTAACTGTTCTGTTCTTTAAATAGACTGTCTCTTAAGGATATGGGGGGACTGAGAAGACTGGATATGAGGAAGGTGGGAGGTCACAAAGGGACGTGAGTCAACCACAAAGAAAGGATCACAAGTCATCCATTTTGACCATAGCATCCATCTTGGTCCGTTTTGCCATTCTGAGTAAATGCAGTATGAAAGATGTGTGCAAGAAGAATGTTTGTGCAGTCGCTCTTAGCAGAAAGTAGCCCCCACCAATTCTCACAAATAGCTGACCATTAGATTATGTGACATATTGAGATGTAAGCCATTTTCTAATCTATAGAAATATTTAATGATATATATGTATATATCTCTATTGGTTGTGTGACATGTGGGCCACTAAGATTGTACCCTGCAATCACACTGCCCTTTGTTATCTGGGTTTCATTCTTCCCACTTTCTATGTATCTGACACGTTACCACAAGGGAAGCTGAGAAATCGAAAAGATCTGACCAGGACCATTAGTCCAACCCGCATTGCAGCTAGGGTTTTTATACCTAGTTTAGGTGTTCTGGATCTCTATTCTAAATTAAGTGAGCTGATGGTAAATATTGATGATGCTCTTAATCAGACAAGTGATGCTATCATCCGTTTGACTAATGAACAAGAGCAGATCTGAACAGTATTATTACAGAATAGAATGGCTCTTGATTATCTGCTAGCCTCACAAGGAGGTGTTTGTAAACTTGTAGGACAGAAGTGCTGTGCCTATATTGAAGATGAGTCTGGCGCTATTCATAAAGATATGGATAAGTCACAGGAAATTCAGGCAAGGATGCGTAAAGAATCCTCAGGCCTTAACTTAAATTGGATGTCAGGACTCACTAGTTGGATCGGAGAATTGGGTATGAAAATTCTCTATGGTTTTATTGTAGTGATTAGTATAATCGCAGCAATTTTTGTTATTTTTCACTGGGCTAAGTGTGCAATGCTTTCATTTGTCTCAAGGAAACCTTCAGTTTCATCTCACGCCATGTATGCAACTAATAATTCATATGTGGCCATGAACAGAGTCTATGATACTATTGGTCCCCATAAGGCCATAGTCATAGAGAAGTGTACCTAGTAAGGGTAATTGTTCTTTTAGAGAACAAAAAGGAGGGAATTGTTAGGACCAATATGTCAGGCCAAAATCTGCACTCATGTTAAGCTTCCATTTTGTATGGTCATAACTAGTTAAGATTCTGTAGTCAGCCTTTTGCTGAAATATAATTCATAAATGCACACAGTTTCTGCTAAATTGCATTTCCTTTCTTCCTGGTCAGGATATTGCTAAGATACTTTTGTGTTGTCAATTTCCTGGTGTTTTAGTAGAATATAATAGAATGGTTCTCTGCAAGAAGCAAAATAGTGTAATATAGTTGCTAAGACTCAAGGTCTCTTTTGATAACAGACAATGAATAAGCTATGTATTCAGACAATTGCTTGTATTGGAAAAGACACGTCTCAAAAGTCATGCCACTAATATGTCCTGCCCCTAAATCACGCCTCTAATCAAAGCTACGCCCAAGACACGCCTATGATACGCCTATGTTACGCCTATGTTACGCCTCTAACCAATATCTTTTTTTTCCTTATAAAAGTCATTACCCTATGAGTAATAAATTGAGACAAAGGATTTGAAACCTGGCGTGCGTTACGTTTCATTTCGTTCGTCTTCCAGGCCTGATAAGGTTCATCAAAGATCGAAGATAACAGTTGCAGGGCGTGAAAGCTTCCTGGGAAGTCTGCTGCAAACAGGTGCAGATAGTGTATCCAGTCACAAGGCTTCAGTTTACCTGGCAGAGGAAAGGTTCCTCTCGGTTCTGAAGCCAGGGGAGGAAATAACGGATTTTCCTTCACTTTACAACACCATTTTGAGTAACGCATTGTGTCGGATAACCGAGGACTGCCTGTATACCTTTCCTTTCTAAAAGAGGGGATATAACTTGGCGTGGTTTTCAAGCTTAACATCCTTTGGCCAAAGAATTTAACCCAATGACCCTCACTTATGAAAAGAAAAACAGCTAAGTATTTAACTATATAATTTCCCCCCTGGATGTAGCACTGGGGATTTAGATTTGTTGTACTATACTTGAGGTCCCAATACCCGTAGGACTCCTATTGATACAAATATATAGGGTGTGGTGGGTTGAGGTTCTGAGCGTTTGTAGACTCCATCTCTACCCAAATATTCTGTGTCTCCCCAGTGGTCCATCTTGGTAACATCACAGCGACAGAACTGTATATACACCCCGTACTCCCACTCAGTGACTGCGTACACTCACCCCCCTGTTTATATTCGGCGGCTGCTCTCCTCCGTGACATGCAAGCGGAGGGTGGGAAGCGCCAGCCCTCGTGCTTTGGTTTTGGATGGTAAATTTCTGCTAGGTTCTAATTTGGGGTTTTGTTGATCGCTGATGAAAGCCCCCCGATTAAGTAACACAGGGCGGGCTTCCGCCTTGTGAGACAGGAGATGCACTTGTTGAAATGAGTCACCGGCGCCCAGGTAAAAGTAACACTAATGTCTGGTTATCGAGGGTAAAAAAGTATGATCAATGTAGATAACTGAAATAATAACATACCGGGGAAATAGTCTGATGTCTGTAAAAGCGAGGGAAGGAGTACTGTTACTATAATTACTCTGAATGATCCTGTGCGATGAAATGCGGTCTGATTGTTCATGTTTCTAGCCATGATATAAATCAGGGGTGCGCAAACTTTTTCCTCTGCGCCCCCCTGCCTGGTCTCACCCCCACCCCCTCCTTGCCTTGCTTCCGGCGTTCTGACGTCATGTGACCCCGCAGCATCATTGGCTGGTGCCATGGCGACACGCCACCAAAAGCCGCCGGAGAGAAGGTAAGCAAACTTAGGCCATGACATTGCGCTTGCTTGCAGCAGAGGTGATTCCTGGACTGAGCTGTTGAGCGCGGGAGGGGCGTGTCAGGGCCGATTTGGTGGCGAGCCCGTGACGTCACGGAACTGGTTCACCTTCATTGGGTGAACCGGTCATGTGACCCGGCTATCGCGCCGTAAATACAATATAATTTGTCTTGGCAAGCAGCTCTCCGGCCAACGCTCACGTCATACACTATCTCATTACCCCAATGTGACTCATCGCGCAGCTCTCACACGCAAGCAGCATGGACCGGGCCTTACAGAGGCCCCATGCGCTCCCCGGCATTTCATTGAAATGTTTTGGGGAAGAGCGTAGGGCCTCTGTAAGCGCCAAGCCCCCCCAGACAATCTTGCGCCCCCCAGGTTGCGCACCCGTGCGATAAATTATACTATAGGTGAGTCTGTGACAGTTTGTGTGACCTTAGGGATTATGATACCTCTCTGGGAGCCTCCGACTGGATGAATTCCTCATAGATCTTCTTGGCCTTGTTTCCCAGTTTGGCCGGAGACTTGGTCTTTCTGTATTCCTCGCAGGCCGCCCAGAACTCAACGTTCTCCTCACTGAACTCTGACTTCAGGAAGTGCTGGAACGTAGAGAGTCCGTCTGCAGGAGGAGGGAACACGGCTCAGATACAACACGCCAACTACATGCGGACTCACAGGAGGAGGCCACACAGCTCAGATACAACACGGCAACTACACGCGGAGTCACAAGAGGAGGGAACACGGCAACTACATGCAGACTCACAGGAGGAGGCCACACGGCTCAGATACAACATGCCAACTCACAGGAGGAGGCAACATGGCAACTACACGCAGACTCACAGGAGGAGGCAACACGGCAACTACACACAGACTCACTGGAGGAGGGAACATGGCTCAGGTACAACACGGCAACTACACGCAGACTCACAGGAGGAGGGAACATGGCTCAGGTACAACACGGCAACTACATGCAAACTCAAAGGAGGAGGAAACACGGCTCAGATACAACACGGCAACTACACGCAGACTCACAGGAGTAGGGAACATGGCTCAGATAAAACACGGCAACAACACGTAGACCCACAGGAGGAGGGAACACAGCTCAGATAAAACAAGGCAACTACATGCAGACTCACAGGAGGAGGGATCACGGCTCAGAAACAACACGGCAACTACACACAGACTCACAGGAGGAAGGAACACCACTCAGATAAAACACAACAACTACACGCAGACTCACAGGAGGAAGGAACACGGCTCAGATAAAACACGGCAACAACACGCAGACCCACAGGAGGAGGGAACACAGCTCAGATAAAACAAGGCAACTA
>WSYH01008386.1:0-29373 GCA_036426205.1 Ascaphus truei | reverse complement strand
GGGGGCCTGTGTGCGTACAAATGGGGGCACCTGTGTAAGTATGAAGGGGGGGTCTGTGTGAGTATAAAAGGGTATGTATGTGTGTGTGTGTGGTGTGTGTGTGTGTGTGTGTGTATTATACATATATATATATATATATATATATATATATATATATATACACACACACACACACAAAATGGGAGAGAAAGCACACCATATATACAAAACCATTAGCTCACAATTGGCAAGTGTGCGCGTCATAAATAGTATAAAAAAGATACTTCACCAAAATCAAATGACCAGGGAAGGAGACCCAGCACTGCAGGAAGATCGGAAAAAGGGGGGTTTAATCCACAGGTATCCAACGTTTCTGAGCCATGTCAGGGCCCCTTCATCAGGGAGGTGCATCTTCCGCCTGAGGGGGCCCTGAGATGGCTTCGAAACGTTGGGTACCTGTGGATTAAATCCCCTTTTCTTTCATATTACTGCAGTGTTGGGTCTCCTTCCCTGGTCATTTAGTTGTGGTGAAATATCATATACCCGTTGTTTGGCGCGAAAAGCAATCCTACATAAACAGTCTCCAGCTTCAGTTCCCTCACCACTCCTAGTCAAAGTCTCTGGACGAAACGCGTCGGAGTGGGGGTGCTAGGCAGGACCCCTGACCCATGATTCACGTAACTATGCTACCCAGCACTTGTTCAACTTTTTTTCTGGACTGTGACATTTCATTTTTTCATTAGGGATACTAGGTTATTTAATAGGCGTTCAACAGGCATTTTCCTATATATGCTATTCACACACCTTATTGTTCTACACATCTAGGGACTTCACTCCATCTTACCACCCTTTCCTACAAGTGACTTATTTGCGCTGTTGGTTTTGGCTATAATACTGTATGTTCATGCAGATATGTGATGCTCTGAGACTGTCATTCATATTTTGACCAGTCCATTTTTTGGTGTGTAGTTTGGATTACTTTTAGCTTTGTATAGGTGCCTGTGAACCCATTAACCTGTTGTATATTACCTTGATTTACCCTAGTGTTTTTTGAGTCACCACCATATACATGTTTAGGGTTGATAATTTGAGTCATTCTCTAGTGTTGTTCATTTGTGTTTAAGGGTAGCACCCGTGACAGGGGTCCAAGCCTCTTTTTTAAGTGTTTTTAATCATGTACTGTTTATCTATCCTTTTCTGCATTGTGTCAAATAAATAAATATAATATATTAACTTGCATACCTGAGTGCTCCCATACGGGTTACTTTTTTCTCTTTTCACTTATATATATATATATATTGGTGTGTGTGTGTATATGTGTGTGTGTATTTCTGTGTTTCTGTGTCTCCAGACTTAATACGAGACACAGTTCAGTGAGGAGTTGATTTCCGCCCAAGTTAGCGGATTAATGAGCATCTGGGGAGACAATTGTAATGTTAAATATAGACGGAAACCGGACAGAGAGGGGAGGAGGGTGGGACGGGGGGCGCAGCCTGCGGGAGACGAGTCATTATATCCGCAAAGGGGCACAAGCTCACTAACATTGGGATATCCTGAGGGTTTCTAAAAGCTGCATCATTCCCAGGCTGGAGTGGGTGGGCTGTGAGACCAGAGAGATCAGACACCCCTCCAACGCTGCACGTACATCCCCCCCCCCCCAACCCACACTCAGCTCACTGGCATTCCCCCATCACTGCAGAGAGGGGCGGCACTGAAAGGGTTAGTGATAAAGGGACAGACCCAGCAGTCAGGGGTAACGCTATTCTTGCTTGTTTTGGGTTTTTTCACATGCCGGTTCTTTCTCTAGCACACTGCTCCTCTAAAGGTTTTTTTTTTTGTTTGTTTTTTAAATAATACGCTGTTTTTCAGCGTATTATTTTAATAATACTAACCACAACTGCTGGTTTTACTTCCTTCGCTTATATCAGGGGCGGCCAACTCCAGTCCTCAAGGGCCACCAACTGGTCAGGTTTTCAGGATATCCCTGCATCAGCACAGGTGGCTCTGTCGAAGATCCTGTTTCAGCACAGGTGGCCCAATCAGTGGCTCCGTCAATTGAGCCACCTGTGCTGAAGCAGGAATACCTTGAGAACGTGAAATGTTGGTGTCCCTTGAGGACTGGAGTTGGCCACTCTTTACATATTTTGGCAAACGTCTCCCAAACGCTTGAGCCACTGCAAATTACAGGGGAGGCTTTAGTCCAGAGCTTGAAATGGGCAATTTGCCGTTAATAACATTTCACAAGCTGCATAATTGTGATGCTTTGTATAGCACGTATAATTGAGGGGTTTTGAGGCCTTGCCTGTTGTATATTTGACCATGTTTAGGGTCATGTCTGGTTTACACAACGCAGGTTATGGGATCCCTGGAACAGATTAGATTTAGTCTGTCTGCTCCCATCGGCATCACATTTTACAACCAAATTCTTCATGCCAGACACATCTGTAGAGATTTATTCATGTAACACAGAGTGGGATTAATATATTGACGAGCAGAAATTCCTACACCTCATTATATGTACGTCAAAGAACTCCTCTTACTGCCCCTAGAACTCTTCCTATTGTTCCACATAACTCCTCCTATTGCTCCATATAACCCCTCCCTATAATCCTGCCTTATAACTTCCCCTATTACTCCTTATAATTCCTCCTACTACTCCATATAACCGCTCCCTATAACTCCTTATAACCGCTCCCTATAACTCCCTATAACCGCTTCCAATAACTCCTCCTATTGCTCCATGTAACCCCTCCCTATTACCCCATATAACCGCTACCTATAACTATTCATAGTGTTCCATATAAACTCTCCCTATAATTCTTGATATTTATAATTATATTGCCCCATATAAATGCTCCCTATAACTCCTCCTATTACTCTTATAACTCATCCTATTGCCCCATATAACCCCTTTCTATAACTCCTCCTATTGCCCCATATAACCCGTCCCTATAACTTCTCCTATTGCCCCATATAACCTCTCTATATAACTTCTCCTATTGCCCCATATAACCTCTCTATATAACTCCTCCTATTGCCCCATATAACCTCTCCATATAACTCCTCCTATTGCCCCATATAACCCCTCCCTATAACTCCTATTGCCCCATATAACCTCTCTATATAACTCCTCCTATTGCCCCGTATAACCTCTCCCTATAACGCCTCCTATTGCCCCATATAACCTCTGTATATAACTCCTCCTATTGCCCCGTATAACCTCTCCCTATAACTCCTCCTATTGCCCCATATAACCGCTCCCTATTATATCACACATCTCCCTTGTACTAAGGGCTTCCCAGTAGTACAGATGCAGAGTCTGATACACACAGCTTGGCAGGCAGCACAGCCACCTCTCAGCAGCGACCCTCTGCCCTTCCTGGGAGTGACCCTGTGTCCCTGTCCCCATAGGCGCAGGGCTGTGTCTGAGCACCAGCTGCTCCATGATAAGGGTCGATCTCTCCAGGAACTCCGGCGCAGAATATTCCTGCACAACCTGATCGAGGGGGTGAACACAGCGGAGATCCGCGCAGTGCCCGACGAGTCCCCGCGGCCCGCCCCCAGCGCCAAGAACTTTAACAGCCTGGGCCTGGTGGGGGAGCAGGACGGGGGAGCACACCTGCCGCAGGAGACGCACAAAGTGCTGAGCTACAAGGAGCCCCTTCCAAAGACCCCCGGCAAGAAGAAGAAAGGGAAGCCCGGCAAACGCAAGGAGCAGGACAAGCGGAAGAGGAGAGAGCGCTCAGCACTGGAGCGTCTGCAGGAACCCCCCGGATCAGCATCCTGGTGGGAGGAGCTAAACCTCAGGTGAGTACAAGCAATGTCTCCATGGGTCAAAGTCTTGTGATTTAGGAAGTGTTAGCAGGAGCGTCACACGACAGACACATTCTAATGTATCTGTATCAAACTGTGTCAGGCGCAGGAAACTCGCACACAAGGACAAGCAAATAAGGAATCAAAACACACTTCTCATTTTTGCTTTACACTGATACACATCTACTCCAATGTATATCTATAATATATATATATATTATGGGGAGGGATAGGTTTCAGTCACAGATAACATTCCAAGATGCACTGTTTTTAAGTTAAACCTTTCTTGATTCATTCATTGTAACATCGCCGGAAGAAGAGATCAGTGTATCTCGACAGCTCGCACAAATAAAAGCATTTCGTTAGCCACAGAACGGTACCGCCTATTCGGTTTTGATTTTATATTTTATTATAAAAGAGGTCCCGCAGCACACTCAGAAGAAGAATGATAATTTAATAAAAGCATCAGTGCGCAACCCACACATGCCACTCCAGAGCGAACGTTACGTCGCAGGACCGACAAGGTCCTTTCTCAAGCTTGAAACGTACGTGGCTCTGGAGCATGTGTTGGTGCTGATGTTTTTATTAAATTGTCATTCTTTCTGATGTGTGCTGCGAGACTTATGGGAGGGATTTAGTATGCGGTGGTGGATCGGGGACTGTGAGGGGAGGGCGCAAAACCACTTTTTCCGACATTGCGCCGCCTCCTGCACCTGCGCCGCTGATTTGTGGTCCCCTCACTCCCAGCGCGCCCCCTCTAATCAACCCAACTACCAATGCGCAATCAAGGACGTCCATGAGCGTGCACGTTGCCATAGAAACGTGACGTCCATGAATCGTGGCGTCATTTGACGCCTGCGTCGTTGCAAGGCGACGCAGGAAGGAAGCTCGCGGGAGCATAGGTAAGTAAAAGCTTACAGAGGCCCTGCAGCTCCCCGGCACTTAATTTAAGTGCCTGCGGTAAGAGCGCGCGGGGCCTCTGTTGGTAAACCCGCGCCCCCCCGCCACAAGTCTCGTGACCCCCTCTGGGGGGGGTCGTGCCCCACAGTTGCGCACGCTGATCTTAATGGACTGGTTGGTGGTTCCTCGTCCATCTGCGCGTGCACCTCTGATTTCTGTTAGTATACACCCCCCTTTTTTCTTGGTTTATAGTCTGAGTTTCTGTGACACCCAGCATTTTTTTGTGGTATTGTGTATATATATACATATACACACACACACACACACAACAACACACACACTCCAGGAAAAACGGGGAACCCCTTTATTTTTTTTGATCATATCTTGCCGAAAAAATCACTCAATGAATGTCCTGAAAATTTGAGCAATTATGCCTGTCTACAGTAGATTATTAGATTTAAGAATTATTTGACAATGTAATAAATTACTCTTTGGAAATTGGGGTGACGGCTGGTGAATGATCCTCATAAGTGAATAGTAGAAAACGGTGTTTAGCAAAGAAAATAAGCGCCTTTATAAACGTGTGAGACAGAGCGGAGAAATATGCGTCCAAAACCGTGACATAAAATGTTTCCTGATGGTAAAGGACGTTGTCGCAGGAGCTGGGAAAAATCTCAGGTGGATGTTCAGGAGTGGGAGCGCATGGATAACAGACGCATTTACCATTATGCAATCAGACAGTGGCGGTTCTCGTCTTCGGGCCGGCGGCGTTTCAGCAGAAGGACGACATTTGAACACACACTTGAACTCCAACTTGATAGTTAACCTTATAGTGTTTTCAGATTAGATTACAACAGTTGAACACTTTACGGAGCTATGAAGGAAAAACTCCTATTTCTCGTTAAATGAACATGAACCTCCCGCAGTGGATATCTACGGTACTGTTTGACGTAACACAAAGGACATACAATTCAGTGGACACAAGCGATTGATATAGGTTGTGCTTTTTTATATAGTGTTAATCTAAATCATCGACCTACAACTGTGCAAACGTTCTGGAAAGCCAGCGAGAAAAATATATAAGATAGGATGAAAAACAAACGAGGTCCCTTTTTTTCCTAAACACGAAATTCAATTAAAAAATAGATGCCAGCACTCTTGGGACTTATATTTTTAAAAAAATATATAAGGTTGGGTGATCGTCGTTTGCGCGTAAATCTATATATTGATACAAAGCATGCAGATCAGATAAATAGTATACATAGAGATATATATTACTATGTTATAAGTATATATTTCTTCAACACAAAAACAAGTCAGTATATGCATAAAACATTGCAGCAGAGCGGGTATAGATGGATGAGAACACAAAAGTGATATAAATACCAGGTGACACGGAAGTAGCAAAAAAAACTAATGAGAATTTAGTTTTTGTGGTTCTATAGTGGGACTTTATCTAATCCACTTTACCGAGGACCACATACTCCCAATGCCAGGAGGCACCATCACATGGTGTGTGCGGCTATCTCTCGAGTGCTTGCCCTACTTCTACTTCCCGCTCTCGTTAAGAAAGGGGCGGTAAGAGAGGAGGAGGGAACTGAGGAATGAAAGAGAGCAGGAAGAGGGCGTGAGGGGAAAGAGTAGAGCGCGGGAGAAGAGAAGTAGAGTTCGCGGGAGAGACGAGGAAAGACGGAAGGAGAGAAGAAGAGAGAGATTGCAAGAGGAGAGGAGAGGGGGAAAAGGAGCTATCTCTCTTTCCCATCTATCTCTCTAAGTTCCCTGCTCACTCTATTCCCTCTAACCTGCTCTCTCCCTGTTCCTCTCACCTCTCTCTCTTTTCCCTCCCCTCTCTGCTCTTTCTCTCTCTCTCTGCTGATATTTCCTTTATTATCTCTCTGTCGTTCACTGTCTCGCTGCTCGTCTTTCCCTCCCTCTCTCTTCTTTCCCTCTCATCTCTCTCTTTCCCTGCCACTCTCTCTTTGCCACTCTATCTCTGTCTCCGCTCGCTTGCCCTCCCGCTCTGCGTCGCTACTCTTCTCCTCTTCTCATCCTACTATCCTCTTTCCCTCTCGGACCTATCAACAAGAAGAACAACATCGTGTAACATGTACTGTAAAGAGAGAGCCATGTTTCTAAAAGATTGCCGAATGACATATATTGTGTATTGTGAAGTCCTGGAGTATATATAAAAGACGCGATGGTGGACTGACGGGCCTGGCAGATGAGCAGGGACAGGCTGACAGAACGAATAATAATTAAAAATGTGTTGATATAAAATGTATGGAATATAAACTGTAGTTATTTAAAATATGAAATATATAGTATCTATTTAACAATTATATCTCTTTAAATATCAGTATATATTTTAAATCTCTCTATGTTAAATCTCTATCTATTGTTTTCCTCTATATATATTGTTCCAGTGTGATATATCTATAGTATATTAAAGATGCTCTCTCAGTCTATCGTTTTTCCCACACGTATCTAGCTCACTCCTCCCTGACCCTCTCAGTCTCTTTCCAGTAGTACGTCCTATAAATGAAAGAACAGACATCCCGATTGTAATTGTAACTGTCGAGAGAGCCATGTTCTAAAAGAGGCCGAATGTACATATCTGTAGGTACAGCTCTGGGGTGATATATTAAAGCCGGGGGTGAACCTGCCCGGCATGAAAAGAGGTATCAGGGAAAGGCGCAGACCGAATATAATTAACCCTTTGAGTATCCAGGGGAAATATACAGAGAGGGACACTCTCACTATAGCGTCGATCGGGAACACGTATGATCTCGTGAACGATCGCTACATAGAGGATGTGAAAGATAAGATGGGAATGAGATAGTAGAGGACATCTATGATCTCTCTTGCACCTCTAGTCTCTATGATCCTCTTAAACGCTCTACTCTCTTCTCTGTTCCCTCACTCTCTATCTTTCCCTCCCTCTATATCGTTCCCGTCGATCAGGTAATGAAACATTAAAGAAGCAACATCCGTTGTAACAGGTGAGAGAGGACCATGTTTCTACAAAAATGATACCGGAATGATACATAATCTGCATGGGTACAGTCCTGGGGTTTATATAGGTAAAGCCGGGGTGACATCGCACGGTGCGGCTGCAGATTGATCAGGGAAGGCTAAGACCGAGATATAATTAACCCTTTGCTCTCCCTCATGCCTCCCGCAGGATGGTGAAGTACGAGGGTGTGACAGGAACTCCATTTTCTTTGAAGAAAACCAACGAGAGAGGGTGGAAAAAAAAGAGGAGTGAGAAGAGCCGGGATGTGTGGCAGAGAATATTCTGATCCACAGCCCACACATGCAGCTGTATGTGATGTCTGTAAATATTGATGATCAGGAGTGCCCCCGGCACCCCCCATTGGGCGCGTCTCCCCTCGCGCCGTCTGTTAATAGGCTGCCGACGAGGACCGACCCCTGCGGCCTCCTCCCTTCATTTATTGGTTGGATTCAGTGTCTTTCTGAGTCGTTGCGCTCGTGCTGCGGAGCTGCGTAATTTAATGGTTGCAACACTTTATGCCATGTCAAGGAACGGCGGACACAGATTCTCGGTTCAGGGTTCTATTGCTATTTTTGATAATGATTTTAATATTTTGGTTGTTTTTATCCCGTTGATGGGTTTTTGTTCGACGTGCATCGTATTGTAATGTGGCCCGACTGGGATAATTTGTATGACAGATGGTCGGAATAAATAAATCGTGTCTAAAGGATTACAAAGCGTTCCATTAGAATATTCTCATCCCAGGGAGAACTGGTCATTTCATGTTATTACCATGAGGGGGGGGGGACAGGGTCAGTGAAGAGGAGGGGGGAGACATGGGCATTGCAGAGGAGGGGGGACAAGGGGCATTGCAGAGGAGGGGGGGCGAGGGGGACACAGCAGAGGTGATTTGTTGATGCAGACACAGCACAGAGAGGGGGGATGGGGGGAAGTGGACACACGAAGATGTGGGAGGAACTTTTCAAAGTGAATCAGACATGAAGAAGATGGGGAGGGACAAGGACACAGCAGGAGGAGGGGGATAGATGCGGTGCACAGCAGAACAGGAGGGGGAATGGAGATGCGGACACAGCAGAGGACGGGGGACGGATGAGACAATCAGGATCGATGAGGGAGGAACGCGCGTCACAGCAGACGAGGGACAGGGAGGGACAGGGACACAGCAGAGGAAGAGGGGGACGGGACACAGCAGAGGAGACTGGGGACGTGGGGACACAGCAGTAGGAGGGGGACACGAGCAGGATGGGGAGGAAACGTTTTTAAAGTGAATCAGACCAGCAGAGTTGAGGAGGGGGACAGGGTCACCAGGCAGAGATGACGGGGGGAAGGGTAACAGCAGAGGAGGGGGGACAGGGGGACACAGCAGTCGAGGATGGCATGGAGGGGGTGGTTGGGGGACACAGCAGTAGGCAGGGGGGTGGACACAACAAAGGATTGGTGGAGAGATGGCGGTCACAGCAGAGGGGAGGGGCTGGGGTCAGCAAGAGGCGAGGGGACAGTGCGTAGACATGCAGGAGGAGGGACATGTGGAACAATAGGGGCTAGGTGACACCATTATAGCTTACCACCGTGTGACCACCTGTTGCAGAGATGCAGCACTGCAGTCCTAAATAGAAGAATGATCAATTGCTGCACACTATTATGATCACAAAAAACAACGGGCGGGATACAACTACCGGTGCTCCGTGGTTCAGGATTCTCTGATCAATCCGGGAGTGGTTAACGGAAGGGGAAGAGTAATCAGGCCCTCCACGGATTTGCTCAATAAACTAAATTTATGCCAATAGACTGTTAGACGTTTCGGCCACACAGGACTTATCGTCAAGCAAGCGAAAATGGGTGTATTTGTAGTAATAGGTCATAAAGGCCTGGGTGGGCGCGAAAAGTTCCGTTTATTGGACAAAAATTAGTTTTATTTGAGCAAAATCCGGGAGCACTGATTTGCTATTCCCATCGCGGACTGCAGTGCCTAGGCTCACGCCACGCATTGGACAATCCAGATCCGCACAGACACCACAGCACAGACACCACAGCACAGACAGCGGACACACACAATAGCACAGACACACGACACAAGCACAGCCACACAATAGACACACAGACATGCCGCGTACACAAACACAGCATCAGACACACACACAGCACAGACACAGCACCGCCACAGAGCAAGCGGACACAACAAAGCCAGACACACACAACCAACGCAAAGGCACAGACAGCGACACAACGACACACAGCTACAGACAGCGACACACACAACAGCCACCGACAGAAGACACGAACCAATGCACAGCACAGCGACACACACGACAGCACAGACAGCGGACACACACACAGCACCGACAGCGGACAACCACCACAGCACAGACATGCGACACACACAGCGACAGACAGGCGACACACCACGCACAGACAGGCGGAACACACACACAGAAGCACACACAGTGACACACATCAGCACAGACAGCGAGCACAAAACACAGCATAAGACGCGACACCCACACACGGCACAAGGACAGCCGACACACACAGCACAGACAGGCAACACACACACCGCAAGGACAGTGACACACACAGCACAGACAGAAAGCACAGACAGCGACAACACACCGCACAGACAGCGACACACACACAGCACAGACAGCGACACACACACAGCACACACACACACACAGCACAGACACACACAGCACAGGACAGCGACACACACACGCACAGACAGCGACACACAACACACTAGACAAAAACAGCTAAAGACAGAATAGCACCAGACAGCGACACGTTCAACACAGCACAACAGCACGACACACACAGCACAGACACGACACCACACAGCACATGACACATACAGCACAGACAGAAAGCACAGACAGCGACACACACACAGCACAGACAGCTCGACACACCACACAGACACAGACAGCGGGGGGGGGGGGACACACACACAGCACAGACAGCGACACACACACAGCACAGACACCAAACAGCACAGACAGAAAGCACAGACAGCGACACACACACAAGAACAGACACGACCACCCACCACAGGCACAGACTAGCGAAACACACAGTACAGACACAGCCGGACACCACACACAGCACACACAGTGACACACACAGCACAGGACAGGCGACACCACACAGCATAGTACATGCGACCACAACAGCACAGACAGCGAACACCACAGACAGACAGGATACAACACCACAGCACAGGCAGTGACACACACGCCAGACAGAAAGCACAGAGCCGCGACAACACACACAGCACAGACAGCGACACACACACAGCACACCGGACACACACACAGCACAGACACACACACAGCACAGACACACACAGCACAGACAGCGACACACACACAGCACAGACAGCGACACACACACAGCACAGACACACACAGCACAGACAGAAAAGCAAATACACGGGCGATATGCACACACAGCACAGACAGCGACACACACAGCACAGACAGCGACACACACACAGCACAGACACACACAGCACAGACAGAAAGCACAGACAGCGACACACACAAGCACAGACAGAGAACAAACACAGCACAGACAGCGACACACACACAGCACAGACAGCGACACACACACAGCACAGATACAGAACACTAGGTCACATGACAGGAAGAGAAGCACAGACAAGCGACCACACAACACAGCACGCACAGCGACACACAAACAGCACAGACAGAGAACAAACAGCACAGACAGCGACAACACACAGCCATCAGACAGGCGACACACACACAGGGCACAACACAGCTGGACACTACACAGCCACCAGACAGCGACACAACACAAGCATAGGACTGAGCAGAAGCACACCACAGCAAGACGTCCGACACAGCCCAGCACAGAGCAGCAACACCACTACAGCACAGATCAGTTGACACACACAGCACAGACAGAAAGCACAGAGCAGAAGCGGACGCGCACACACACCGTCACAGACAGCGACACACTACACAGCACAGTACAGCACGGACACACAACGACAGCACACACACCCACAAGCCTACAGACACACACAGCACAGACAGCGACACACACACAGCAAGGACAAGCGACCACACACAGCAAAGACACACACAGCACAGGACAGACAGCACAGACAGCGACACCACCCCCCCACACAGCACAGACAGCGATGTATCACACATGCACGAGGACAGGCGACACACACACAGCACAGACACACACAGCACAGACAGAAAGCACAGACAGCGACACACACACAGCACAGACAGCGACACACACACAGCACAGACAGCTGACCACACACGAAGCATAGACAGCGGACCACACCTAGCATCAGACAGCGACACACAACAGCACAGACAAGTACAGCAACACAAAAACACAGCACAGACAGGACACACAAGCTACAGACAGAAAGCACAACAGCGACACACACACCGCCCATGACAGCGACCAAACACACACAGCAAGACACGCCGACACAACAGCAGCGCACAACACACACCTAAATAGAAGAATGATAAATGCTGCACACTATTTTATGATCACAAAATAAGGGGAGGGATGATACAACTATCGGCTGCTCTGGTATACGGATGGTCCTCTGTATCAATCAGGGTTTATTAAACCGAAGGGAAGAGAATCAGGATCCACGGTATTTGCCTCAAATAAATCTAATTTATTGCCAATAGACTTAACGTTGCGGCCACACAGGCCTTTCTCAAAAGCAGAAAATGGAACCCATAAAGGGCATAAAGGCTATAAAGGGCCTGTGTGGCCACGAAACGTTCAGTTGCCTTGGCGAATAAATTAGTTTATTGGATCAATCCGTGGTAGCCTGATTGTTCTTCCCATAGCCACTGACAGTTACATACCTAGCCACGCACTTGAACATCCAGAAAACCGTCACAAGACACACAGCACAGACACACACAACAACCAGCACAGACACACACGACACAGCACAGACACCCACAGCACAGACAGGGAACACACACACGCACACGCACGACATTTACACACACACAGCACAGACGACACACAGCACAGGACAGCGACACACACACAGAACAGACTACACACACAGCACAGACACCAGCACAGCCAAGACGAGGAACAAAAACACAGCACCACAATACCGACACTACACACATAGGCACCCTAGTACAGCGACACACAGACAGCACAGATCAACGAGACACACACACAGCGACAGACAGGCGACAAACACCAGCTGCACAGAACAGCGACACACACACAGCACCAGAGCGAGCGACCACAGCACACAGCACAGACAGGCCGACACAGCACACCCAGCAGCAGAACAGCCGAGACCAACACACAGAGCACAGACACACAGCACGCAGACACAGACAGACACAAAGCGACCAGACAGTGACACAACAGACACAGACAGAGAACACACACAACACCAGCACAGACAGCGACACACACACAGCACAGACAGCGACACAAACACGGGATGCACAGACAGCGACAACACACATAGCACAGGGGACACACACAGGCACAGACAGAGAAGCACAGCAGCGACACACACCACAGCACAGAAACGCGACAGCACACAGCACATGACAGCGACACCACACACAGCCACAGACAGGCAAAGCACGAGAGCGACACACCACACAGCACACGGACACCCCCCCCCTAGAGACACACACACAGCCACAGACATGCAGACACACACACAGACACAGAGACACAGATACCACACACAGCACAAGACAGCGACAAAACACACACGAGCACAGAACAGGACAGACACACACACAGCACACAGATACAGAGACAAACCAAGCACAGACATGATGACACACAACAGCACAGGACATGCGACGTACACACACACTGCACAGACATACAGACAAACAGCACAGACAGTGACAAACACAGCACAGAACAGCGAAACACACGACAAGCCACAGACAGCAAAACCACGAAACAGCACAGACACATGAGCACAAACACAGCACAGCCGTGACAACACAGCACAGACTCATGCGGACACACACACAGCACACGACACAGACAAACACGAGCACAGACAGTAGACACACACAGCACAGACAGCCGACACACACCACAGCACTAGCACGACAAGACACAGCAAGACGCGACGCACACACCCGCACAGACACAGACAAACACAGCACAGACAGTGACACACACAGCACAGACAGCGACACAGACACACAGCGCAGACAGCGACACACAGATCAGCGACACACACACAAGCACAGACAGCGACACACACACAGCACAGACAGCGACACACACACAGCACAGACAGCGACACACACACAGCACAGACAGACAGCGACAACCACCATCACAGCACAGAACAGCGAACACACAACAGCCCAGACCAGAGGACATAAAGAACGCACAGACAGTGACACACACACAGCACAGACAGCGACACACACACAGCACAGACAGCGACACACACACAGACAGACACAGACACACACAGCACAGACAGTGACACACACAGCACAGACAGCGACACACACACACAGCACGACAGCGACACACACACAGCACAGACAGCGACAAACACAGCACAGACAGCGACCCACAACAGCACAGACTAGCGACACACACAGCAGCACAGAGACAGCGCACACCCACACAGCACAGCCACAGGACAAACACAGCTGCACAGAACAGTGGACAACACACAGCACAGACAGAGACACACACACACAGCACAGACACAGACAAACACAGCACAGACAGTGACACACACAGCACAGACACAGACAAACAACAGCACAGACAGTGACACACACAGCACAAGACAGCTGACACCCACACAGCACGACAAGGCGACACACACACAGCCAGACACACAGTCAGCAAGACACAGACAAACACCAGCACAGAGAGTGACACAAACAGCACAGAAGGACACAATCACAGAACAGACAGAGACACACACACAGCACAAGACAGCGACACCACCACAGCACAGGCCAGCGACACACACACGAGAGCGACAGACACAAGACCAACCGAGCAGAGACATGAAAGCACAGACCGCCGAAACCACACACAGCACAGACACAGACAGCGACACACACAGAACAGACACAGCACAGACACAGACAGCGACACACACACAGCACAGACAGCGACAACACACAGACAGACACAGCACAGACACAGACAGCGACACACACACCAAGCACAGACAGCGACACAAAACCACACACAGACAGGACAGCGACCAACACACCACAGCCAACAGAGTACAGACACACAGCACGACAAGGCGACACACCACACAGCAAAGATAAAGACACAACCAGCACAGACATCGGAACACACACTAGAGACAAAACAGACAGGGACAGGAATAGCACAGACAGCGGACACACACAGCCACCACCCCCCCCCCCCCCCAGACAAGCGACACATCACACCACGCAGCACCAGACAGTCGATCACACACACACCACAAGCACACAGCACAGACCTACAGACACACACACACACAGACAGCGGACACACACACCCACCAACAGCACAGACAGACCAGAAAGGAACAGACAGCAGACACACACCCACAAACATCAGCACAGACGCGACACGACACACCAGCACAGGACAGAAAAGCACAGACAGCGACAGACACCACAGCGAGCAGACGAGCGACACTATAACACAGCACAGGACACAGAACAAACACAGCACAGAACAGAAACGCAACCAGACAGACAAAGCACAGACAGCGACACAACACACAGCACAGGACAGCGACCACACAGCACAAAACACAGCACAGGACAGCGACACACACACAAAACAGAAAGCACAGACGTGACACAGCACACAGCACAGACAGCAGACAGACATGCACAGACGTCATACTGACACACACACAGCACACATACTAGAAACAGACAAGTGAACACACAGCACGAAACCGACAGCGTCACTAGCACAGGACGGACCACACACACAGCACGACACCAGACAGGCAGTGACAAACACAGCACAGAAACAGACAGCGTAACCAGCACAGACAGCGCACCAGCACGACAGCGCCACACAACAGACCCACAGACACAGAAAAAACACAGCACAGACAGCGGACACACACAGACACAACTATCTGGGAGTTGTGGGGGTTACTGCGGACACCACCCGCTTCCGCGGGCACAGACAGGAAAGCGACAGACAGTGTGAGACACCACACAGCATCAACACAGACAGAACATGCCCACAGAAGTAGTGACACACACACAGAACAGACACCCTAGACAGACAGGGACACACAGCACATCACAGACAACAGACAAGCGTCACAGCACAGACAGCGTACACCCCACACACAGCACAGACACAGACAACACAGCACCACGGGACAGTGACACACACAGCCACAGACAAGACAGACAGAACACAGACAGCTGACACACAAAGCACAGAAATGACAGCGTCACAGACAGACAGCGTCACAGCACAGACAGTGAGACACACACACGCCACAGCCACAGACAGCAAGACACACAGCCACAGACACAGACAGCACAGACAAACACAGCCCGCCAGGAAGTGTCACACACCGCAGCACGCACAGACAGTGAAACATCACAGCACAGACACAGACAGACAGCACGCACGACAGTGACACACCAGCGATAGACACAGGACAGACAGCACAGGACCCGTCCACAGCCAAAGACAGTGACACACAAAAGCACACAGACACAAACAGCACAGACACAGACAAGGACACACAGACGCGACAAACACACAAAGCACAGACAGCGACAAGCAGCACAGACAAACACACACACAGGCACAGACACAGAAGAAACAAGCCGCAGGCAGCAGACAGAAAGCTACAGACAGACGGTAACACTCACATCACAGACAGAACACTCCCCGGGGGACCCGCCCTGTTTGCTGTGGCTGAACACTATAAACACAAAGCGCCGTGTCATATTTTTTACACGTTACGTTTGGGAGGTCATGTCTCGATGCCCCATGACCACCCTCAAGAGGCGGTCCCCCAACCTCCCTAAGATGGGCCAAACCGGCAACGGCTCCCCACACACAAAACACACCACCAAGCCCTCACGAGCCAAGGGCATTCAACAGTGCTTAACTTGGCCACGTGGCCACTCGCACAGACTACAGCGCTTATCCCAAACTGCCCTGTGCCAAGCCAAAATTACAAACTATCAGTCCATAAGTCCAAGGTATGCACCCCATCTACGCCTATACATAATCAAGATTGCCCTCCGCAGTCCGTGTGCGAATGGATGATCCGCCCAGCCCGATCCGACGGGCATCTCGCTTAGCCCCCCTGGCCATTCCTTGCCGCCCACCACACCAATATGGGGGAAGATCCTGGGCCAACCCAAACCTTGCAGCAGAGTTCAAATGCCCCAAAAGCAGAGGGAAGCAGACCAGAATAACTTTGACAACAAGTTGCGTTGTTGTTGTTAACTGATGCTAATGACAATAACACTTTACAACCACACGCGGTGTCCAGAAAACCCGGGTACCCCGTTTATTTTCGTTCAGACCTTGCAGAAGAGATCAATACAGTTTTTATACCTGTAGAGCTGTCACAATAGATTAGTACATTTAAGAACATGATTGATAATCTAATAGAAGATTCCTTGGGAGTGTGATGCCGGACAGTCAGCCGAGAAGGAACCAACTCATATCCTTCGTTAAATCAAACCCATGAACCTCACTGCAGTGTCAATTGGTATTTGTTGATCATAATTACAGTGAGAACAACAAGAAAGCTCTCAGAGAAGGGTTTACAAACCCCAAGAAGAG
Organism: Ascaphus truei; assembly: GCA_036426205.1. NCBI lineage: Eukaryota > Metazoa > Chordata > Amphibia > Anura > Ascaphidae > Ascaphus > Ascaphus truei. The sequence goes on along the minus strand of WSYH01008386.1, from coordinate 11,849 downwards.
GAGGGAGTGAGCTCAGTGAGCGATTAAGAGACCCGGAATGGCACTGAGTTTTTTGCCATGACGGGAGCACTGCGTTCACATTCACCGGGAGTCGGCTCCCTTGTTTACCTTGCGGCCAAGTCACTTGATCTCTCCTTTCGCACAGGCCACCAAAATCATTAGATTGTAAGCTCCACGGCGGCAGCGACTGTGCCTGCAAAATGTCTCTGTAAAGCGCTAGGTAAAACTAGACAAGCGCTATTACAAGAACATTGCTATTCAGTTATTATGACGCGACCTCAAAGACTGTAGGGTATTAGGTAGCAGAATAATCCCTGAGACACAATAGATCACGAGTGTAATGAGAAGAGATCAATGCCCAAAATCAATTAGTAGTAGATCATATGAAATAAAACAATACCTACACTAGGTACACCTTAACAGTTCGCGTATATAAAACTAAGGTAGGGTGAGTGCGCCGGTTGACTGTACGTTTAGATAACAGGCGGCTCTGTCGTAGAATCAGGTTGGAGCGTGTGGGTAGTGCGTTTCCCGTAGCAGCAGGTTGCGTGTGAGACTGTACGTGGTTTGGTGCGAAACTTTTTATTTTAGACTGCGCCCCCCGCCTGCCTCTCTTGCCCTCTGCTGCCCGATGCTCCCTCTTACCGTTTGTCCGGCGTCATCGTGATGTCACGAGGTCATGCCACGTGGCGTCAAGTGACCGTGTGGAATTGCCATGGCGACGCGTCGCCAGGAAGCCACCGAAGACAAGTGGTGAATGGCATACAGGGAGCGAGTGGCTTTCTATGGAGAATATACTACCCATCATCGATGTTAGGTGAGACTGAATAGATTAGTAACAAAGGTGTGAAAGACAATATTTTAACGATCTAGTTAAAAAAAATAACGAAGAGCTCGTATGTGCTGCCAATAAGTGGGAGTGAACAAAAGGATCGACATACTAAATCCTAAAAAATAAAGGAGATATCCTCTATGGTTTCCTCCCAATGAGGCAAAAAAGAAGTTTCGACTACTTGTGTGTGTGAAAATCGCACACAATAGATTGGGCATTCAATTCACTATTGCATACATTGCTCCGGTAGCAAACAATAGGGGTCATAGTGCCTATTCACTTTGGACATAACTACTGTAATACAGTAGTTGTTTATAGAGCACATCGCTAATCTAGTGCACTCGTTAGATAGGGGGTTTCGATGAGCCTGTGTGACAGTTTGATCTAGTGTCAGAGATGAGGCAACGGACGAGTTCCAAAACTCCCCTGTGGATGAACAAACAGAGTACAAATAGATACATTAGATCATTAGGAGGATGTGTCTATATTTAATACCCGTGTTTACACGTATAATAGATTACGAAAACAGCGCTAATGCTTGAATAAGTTGTGTCCTCGAACCAACATTTACAATATCCTGCACTGAGATAAAGTCTTAACCTATAAAAGTAACAGTAAGTGGCTGCTGGAGATATCCGGTGGTGCGTAGACTTGCGCTCTTCTAACAAAAAAGGGATTAACCAGGAGTTTGCACAGCTGTTGCGTGGCTCCGCGCCACACCGAGCCCGCGATAGATCAGCCTGCTCTTAGTATTAAACTAATGGAGGAGGGAGGAGGTAGTCTACGGTGGCTTAAACAGTGGACATCAATTTAGTTTGGACAATAGTTTGATTGTTCTACATTGTTCTTATCTATAGAGTGTTAACTCTACATAACACAGACCCTCAATTTGTGCACATTTTAATCGTTGGTTGAGCAAAGAAATATATTGGGGTATGGATGAAAACTAAAGGGTCGGGTCCGTCTTTTTTTCCCTGAATACGGGTGAATAACAGTATGATCTAATATAATATATACTATTATAGAGATATAAATTTATATATATGATATATATATATATATATACTATCTATATATCTATACTATAATTAAGTGAAAGCACTGTATGTTTTGCCGCCTGGATGTCGGTGGTCCCTAGGGTGAATCTCATGTGGGGTCCCTCTGGTGCCGCCCCACCGACACCCTCTCATTGGCGCCTGAGGGAGGTGACGGGCCAAAGGACACACACACTACACACACAGGACAACACACAACACACAAGCCAACACGACAACATACACACCACGACATACACACACACACACACACACACAACACACACCAAACACATCCCTAAGATACAAACAACAACACACACTACACTAGGGAGGGGGTGGACAATTAGCAGCAGTGTCATAGACTTGCCGCGGGAGGGTGGGGCCTCACATACCCACCACGCGGTCCCGGGACCTCCCCTACGCTTTCCTCCTTCCTTTTTCCCGACAGCGTCAGTAACCACGAAGGTACTCCCCGACTCCCTGAGAACCTCCTCCTCTCCACAGACGTGGGTCTCTCCTGTTGTTCCGTTCCTCCACTCCCCTCCCACCCCCTTCCTTGCCCCCTTCTCCCCCTTCCTCCCCCCTCCCCCAACCCCTTTCCCACCACCCTTCGCCTTCCTGCCCCTTTCCGCGCCTACCGCACACCCGACTCCTCCTTTCCCTCCCGCCAATGGCCCGGCCTCTGCTTACCCTATACTGCACTCTCCTCCCGCCCTGACCTACTGGCAGCCTCATTCCTCACTTCATCTTACTCCCCTCCTGTCACCCGCCGGCCTCACCCCCCACAGCCCGCTGCACGCCTCAACAGACAAAACCCGCACGACTCGACACATACCTGCCGCCCACACACACCCTGCTGCTCACCGCCTTTCGGCTGCTCCGACACCACATTCATCACTGAACGCACCTCCTAACACCCGCTAGCAGACCCCCCACTCACAGGACAGACGTCACATACCACACGCTGTCCATACTGCCGCCTCACACCCTAGCAGGAACCCCCCCCCACTCCAACAGCACAGCACACTAAACCACGGCCACCCGCCCCACCGGCCCCCTCACTAAAAACCCTAGCAGGACACACGCCTAACATTTTACATCTGTTAGGTCAACCAAAATATTACCATTGTACTCGTGGCTTGATGTTTACAATAAAACCATATTTTAAACAAAAACATCCGTATCACATTTTTATATTCCATTTTCTTCTTCTCAACATTATATCCAACCGTTTACAATCAAATAGTCATCTATTGTTCCTACGATTTATAAATAATACTACCTATTACGGATTTACATCCCGGGCAAACGCCGGGTCTCTCAGCCTAGTAAATAGTATAAGCACGATTGCTGGTAAACAGGTATGCTATATTATTTAACCATATGTAGTAGTCCCGGCCACCACAATACAAATGTATTAAGAATCTCTTGCCGACCAGATGTTATATAGATTACTATTATATAACATGCTAACCTGGTGGATACTTAAGATCTTCTTTTGCCGCCATAAAAAAAAAAACCTAGAGTTAACTCTGTGTTTAATAAATCAATAAAAGGGACGTGCGTGATTTATTGTTTTCTCCCTCCTCCTTGGTTTGCTCCCCCAACTTAGCTCATATTGGACCGATACTGATGCTCAAAGCTAGCAAACAAAAGTTACAACTCATTAAATTAACTCGAAGGTTGCAAAGAAGCGCAACACTTCAAGAAGGCACAATACAATATGTTTTATTATTTGCCTCGAGGCACGGGTACCTACTGCTTCTATCACAGTTTATACCTTCTCGTGTGGGTTGGTTGTTAAGCGAGGTAGGCAATGATATGTGTCCTGCACATGTTATTCTTCGCTCTGCTCACTTGCCTGCCACGCTTGAGCGCTATATCCACAGGAATGTTTAAAAACGAACTTCAAATAGATACACATCTGTTATTTATATGCCTAGAAGGCAACGGGTCTAATATATCCCGCCTCAGGTTGAAGACCCTCATTATGTTGTATATTAAGGAGCAACAATCATTTCACATTTGCGTCTTTGCATGGGTTTCAAACCTGCTTGGATATACCACCCTCTGGAGTGATGTCATTTTTCGTCCGGTCACAAGAGTAATTACGTTTCGCGTACCGTTTTGGCCCGTTTCCTCCAGCTGCTCCGACACACACGCCAGTCTCACCCAATATGTCGGATGACCACAATGACTAGAACCACCCGTTATTGTCTCCCTCAGGCCCGTATTTTCTTCCAATCCAAGAGATCTATTTGTGTTTTTTTTTTTTTAACTTTCAATGATCAGAGTGTAGCTACATGTTGCTTTATGTCAACCAGCGTTGTGAAAGCGGTTAGGCTGGGTACCATCTTGCAGCTCTCTGCATTGAGATGTCCCCACAATGACCACCATCACCATTCAAAGTGTGAGGAGATCCCTAGCTATCAGTGTAGACAAAGGGGGGCGGGGGAATGGGACTAAGGTTGTCATAGCCTAAGCGTCAGACAACTCAGTGTACTGGCAGCAGATGGAGACAGAGACAATGTCCTCGCATCACCAGCAGACAGACCGACATGTGTTACAGTTTGCGTCATGGTGAATTTGGATTGATTTGATGGTGATTTAGATTTAGTGATCTCGGCGAATAAGGAGAATGATGATATACCAGTGGATAGTGATGATGATGATGATGATGATGGCGGCGGGTTAGGTGCAAGCAGCATTTGCAAACTAAACAATGTCAGTGCTACTGCTGGTAGAACAAGCAGCCCAGATATGTACCCCAGGCAACAGATAGGGGCTCACGAGTTCGTAAAGAAGCATTTGAAAGGGATGAAAAAAATTATACCAAAACAGAGTGCTTGCTGCCTGCTCATGACAACTTAGCAAGCAAGTCTGTCGGTAGATAATGTTTGCCTTTTACATGTGTAGAATCTCGGGGGTTTTAGAGAGAATTATGCAAATGGTGTGGGGTGGAGCCACGTTGCCGACCTTACCAAGCAGAATCAACATTTTCTCTCCAATATGCATCTCACGGAACGTACACCAAGGTTGTGGCAATCGAACGTGCTTTGAGGCCTTTGCAGAAGTCGTGGGGTCAGTAGAGTTGCCACCTCAACTGCTGACATGAGAGTATGGTATCTGCAAGAGTCAGGGGGGCAGTAGAGTAGCGCCCTCAACTGCTGACTGGGAGTTCGTTTTTTGTGGGTTCATTGCAGAGGCTGGGGTCAGTAGTAGGATTTGAGCGCCGTCAATGCTGACATGAGGGAGTAGGGGTCATTGCAGAATGTCAGCGGGGGCGGGCAGTTAGAGTGCACCTCAATAGTTGACATGTGGAGTAGTGGTTCATTGCAGAGGTAGGGGGCAGTCAGTAGAGATGACCCACACCACTGCTGACTTATGGAGTATGTGGTCATTGAAGAGTCGCCGGGGGCAGTAGGAGTCACCCTAAATATTGACATGTGGAGTAGTGGTCATTGACAGAGATCGGGGGGGCCAGTAGAGTGCACCTCACTTTGCCGACATTGCGGTAGTGAGTGGTCATTGCAGAGTCGTGGGGTCAGTAAAAGTGCCCTCACTGCCGACATGAGGAGTAGTGGTCACATGGTGCAGACGTCGGGGGCAGTCAGAGGATTAGTGCACCCTCACTGCAGTGAAATGAGGAGTAGGCAAGTAGGGCCAGTTGCAGCAGTCAGCGTGGCCAGTAGAGTGCCACTCACTGCTGACATGAGGAGGCAGTAGTGAGTCATCTCATTGCAGAGTCGGAGGGCTGTCAGTAGAGTGCACCTCACTATTGACATGTGGAGTAGTGGTCATTGCAGAGTCGGGGGGCAGTAGAGTGCACCTCACTGCCGACATGTGAAGTAGTGGTCATTGCAGAGTCGGGGGGCAGTAGAGTGCACCTCACTATTGACATGTGGAGTAGTGGTCATTGCAGAGTCAGGGGGCAGTAGAGTGCACCCCACTGCTGACTTATGGAGTAGTGGTCATTGCAGAGTCGGGGGGTCAGTAGAGTGCACCTCACTGCTGACATGTGGAGTAGTGGTCATTGAGACGGTGACTACCTGACCACTACTGCCCACTGGGTGTGTTTTACTCAATGTAGCAATAATACTGTTAAACAACAAAAGGGGGGTAAGATGACAGTAAGCACCTGCAGCAGCCAGACGTCCCGCAGATATGCTACTTTGTGTAGCGTTTTTAAGAAACGGCCCATGCAGCTTCTGATGTATTAGCACATTTGCAGAATGTGATAGAGCGGGAGCCAATTTCCAGGGCACTCGAGGTTGGGTTTCTTGCGGGGGATAACGGATCCAACTTGGTCGTAGAACTTAAACAAGGCAACATGATACACATTCCTTGTTTTGCCCACGTACTCCATTTAATAGTCACTCATTTCCTAGCTTAGCGCAGGAATGTGCAGAGGCATTTTGTCCGTTTCCAGAAAAATATGTGCTCACTTTAGCAGATCCCACACAGCCCATATCGCCCCGTCTAAGCTGCAGGACCAAAACAAAGTGCCTAATCACCAGCTAAAAATGGGGGTGCCTGCACGCTGGAATTCCACATTATATATGCTCGATCGTCCCCATGAGCAACATAAGGCGGTCAATGATTATGTAATGGACCATTCCAGGCAGCTGGATGTGACCTTTCTTCAGTCCAGACAGTAGCATCTGATGAGAGTCCTGTGTGTAGGCTGTTGAGGTTCTTCTGTTGTGAGCTGTGATGATGCTGGCATAAGCCAGAGCATCCCTCTGACTTTCCTCCTTGAAAAAAAACATGAATTCATATGCAGCGTAATGGTGACGATGAGGATAACGATGGTAAAATGGTGACAATGGTTGATATATTGCTTGAATGCCTGATAAATTACCCCCATGTTGTCTGTATGAAATGGAAAGAAGAATACCTTCAGGGTACACTTTTAGACCCTATCTTCAAAGACAGAATTAAATACTTTTCCCCCATAGTGGAGAGACTGTGGCAATTTGCAAGGGGAAGATAATTGATTGAGTCCAGGCAGAGATGGAAAAGAAGGAAAGGCAGAGAGAAAAGGCCAAGGAATTAATCGATTCACAAAGGGCATCAGTGGTGGTACATTCCACACTGGAACAGACAACACAGTGGTCATCACAACCAACTACACCACTTTCTTCCTCTCAAACCTCAAGTCAAGTGGCTTTTCGTGGTATATAAATTATGGTGGTGGTGGTAGTAGGGATGGTGGCGGTAACAGCAGCAGCAGTTGTGACCCATCACTATGGGAAACGCTCCATCACCATGGCATGGTTCGCACTGGCACAGAAGCAGCAGACGCCCCTAATGTAACTAGTGCAATGGACATGGTGGAGGCGTATCTTGGTGATAGTTCATTCATGCCTCCTCTGATCCTCTTGAATACTGGACTGCTAAAACAGAAACATGGCCTCCTCTTGCAATGGTGGCAGGGGAATGTCTGAGTTATCTTCGTGCAAATGTGTTGTCAGAGTGTTTAGTGCAACTGGTGCAATCAGTAGCGACCAGCGGGCTAAACTGTCCCATGGTAATGTGGGAAGACTCACTTATCAAGATGAATCAACATCTTACTCCTCAGAAATATTCAGCCTGTGCCGGAATGGGACTTTTGGGCGCTGCCGTTTTGCTGTGACCAAGTCGGCGTTGGCACCTTGCCACGGGGACATCTCGCTGCCGGACGCCATTTTTAATGGACTGACGCGATAATCTGAATTACTCCTCACATCTGCCAACACCTCAACCCTCTGAACACTATGGCTTCAATTTCAAATTACCCACGCATGCGCGCGACTCCTCAAATCTCCAACAATGTCCCGCGTTCCCGCGCAGCGCCGGTGCTCACCATGTAAAGAAAGTTTGATAAATGATAAACACTTTCATTAATTAATCCTTGCATTTCTTGCCCTTGGATCAAGGAGAAACAAGAAGGGTGGGGGGGCAGGAGAGACAAGAGGGCACCCACAACCACCATCATCACCATCTCCTCGCCAAACAAGCAAATATGGTATCCTATTTATATTTTATTTTGACCATCTAGTGGGGGCCCAAACAAATCATCAATATAACCCCTCCCTATAACTCCTCCTATTACTCCATATAACCGCTCCCTATTACTCCTCCTATTACTCCATATAACCGCTCCCTATTACTCCATATAACCGCTCCCTATAACTCCATATAACCCCTCCCTATAACACCTCCTATTACTCCATATAACCGCTCCCTATAACTCCTCCTATTACGCCATATAACCCCTCCCTATAACTCCTCCTATTGCTCCATATAACCGCTCCCTATAACTCCTCCTATTACTCCATATAACCCCTCCTATTACTCCATATAACCCCTCCCTATAACTCCTCCTATTACTCCATATGCCCCTCCCTATAACTCCTATCTCTCCATATAACCGCTCCTTATAACTCCTCCTATTACTCCATATAACCGCTCCCTATAACTCTACCTATCTCTCCATATAACCCCTCCCTATAACTCCTCCAGGATGGGCTGCAGGTGAGCTCCTGCAGGGGAGGCAGGATGGCCTTAGACCCAGGGGTTGGTGGCTGTGAGTTGGAGATGGAAGTAGGAGAGGCTGCAGGCTGCAGCAGGTTTGTAGGCCTTGGTGAGGCTGAAAGCAAGGTACAGGAGAGTTTGGAGAGAAAGGAAGGGGCAGAACAGAATCTGCTTAAGAAAGAAGAGAAACAAGCTTTATTGAAGAAGTATAACAGGAAGGTAGAAGAATTGGAAATAGAAAATATTAAATTAAAGAGATGTCGTGGTCGTGAGATAGACGTGCGCAAGAAGCAAATAAATCATCTGCATGTTGAATTAACCCAGTTGGAGGTTGAGATTGATAAAATAACAGGGATTCCAGTCAAACAGAAACGTTCCCTTTTAAAAACTATTGAAATGCTAACCCACAGTGCTGAACAGAGTGCAGAGCGGGGCGCAGAGCAAAATGCTGAACAGGGTGCAGAGCAAAGTGCAGAACAAGGCGCAGATTCATATTGTGGAAACGGAAGCCAAAACCCCATTAAATGTTCTCAAGAAAAGATAAGTTTGGTGACGCCTAAAAGAAGTGGGAGAGAAACTAGATCCCAGAACAAGTCTGCAGTGTCTAAAGATAAAACAGAGAACTTATCCCAGGAAAATTCTGATTCAGATACTGACAGTTTAATTCCACCAACTGCCAAGAAAACCCCAAAGGGTAAAGCTGCAAAAAAAAAAGAAAGCAAAGGACCGGAGGCTAAAGGTTTCTACAGGTGAAGGTAACAGCCCTGTAATAGGTTCCAAAGACTTCAGGGAAGGGGACTCACCTCAGGGTGTATCAGACTGTGAGCAAGGATCTGTTCCAGAGCTTCCAGCATCCCAGGGGTCAATAGCAGAAGCAGCAGAAGATCTGATTAAAAGACCATTGCATGCAAAGAAAGCAGCAGACACCTGTGATGTTGGGTTATCTCAGACTCCGACGCTGGGAGAAATTAAAGAAATTACAAAGAAATCTGGAGAGCAGCAAAGCGAGAACCTAGAAACTCTGAGAGGAGATCAGCTGGAAATGGAGTTTGTACCTGAGAGCAGTGAGCCAGAGAACCCATGCTCACCTGGACTTACAGAACCACCCCCTGCTTATTAGCAGGTCCTGGGATTCAGAACTCTGAGAGGGGAGAACAGCAGGTGGTAATTAGCAGCAATGGAGACAGCATTAACCCTGTAGTGCCTGGGAGTGAAATTAAGGTTGTAGAGACTGAAAGTGCTGCTCCTATCCAAACAGTTCCTGATAATAGAGTGACCCAATCAGAAGATGGGGTAAAGCAAAGTAATGGCATTAAGGTAACCCCAGTTCACACAGCCCCCCCTTCAGCCTGGAGTGGGAGATCCTTTATGAGCGCTGTGACCAGAAATGCACAACCTTTAAAAAGGAGGAATGTGGTAAAGTTGAGGTATAAAGGCAGTGAGGAGATGAAGCCTGACAGGATTTTTGTAGGGAAACATCTATTAAAAGAATCTTTGGGCTTCAGAGCAGATGACATTTATGCACTTATCCATGTTCCAGGTTCATGCGAATACGATGTCAGCTTTAAGAGACCTCAGACTCTGGACTATTTCTGGACAAAATATGAGAGTCTTAAAAATTCAGAATTATGGTAGTCCTTTGCTGCTATTCCTGTGTCCAAACCGGAAACAAAGTCGGTAACAATTCTCTTCAGACACGAATCAGTCCAAATATCAGATATTCTGATATGGCTTGGCAGACAATGCGAAGTACTGGCTCCACCTACAAGAATTATGGACGCGGAAGAAATTTGGATTGGAGGTTGGAAAGTGCAAGTCAGACTTTGGCGACATGGCAATGTTACAAAGCATTTGCCCAACTCCTTCTTCATAGGAAGAGAAAAAGGAAATTGTTTTTACTATGGTCAGCCAACCTTGTGCCATAGATGTGGTTCAGCCAGACATTTAAGCATGTCTTGTGATGTTCTAAAATGCAACTTGTGCCAGTCTTGGGCCACGAGAGGACAAGTTGTACAAACATCAGATGTAATTTATGCGATAAATTTGGACATTCATATACGAATTGCACAGAAGCCTGGCATAATATTTAAAAAGTATGGGAGCAGGAAGTGGACTTCGAAGACAATGAAGCACTTTACGACCGGGCCCTGAAAGTTGCAGACAGAATATATCCGGATCCGCCTGCAGACGGGGTTGGTCTGGTTCAGCCTAGGGATGGCGCTTGTTTAGATCCTCCTGGGGACGGAGCTTGTCCTGGACCGCCTGTGGATGCAGTTTGCCCAGATACACTTACAGAAGAAACAATTATTGAGAGTGTAAACAGGGCCCAGGAAATGTCAGAAGACCCCTTAGAAGGAATCTCCTCAAATCTACTCCCAGCAGGGGAACAATCTGAGGAATCAGATGATCCTACTATGATGGAAACCCAAGTGAGGGAAAATAATAATAAAGAAAAAGAAAGTGAGCAGCTTTGGGCACAGGGAAAAAAAGAAAAGGAAGAAGAGCATGGTAAAAAAAACTTGGAGGGACTCTTCGACGTCCTGCAGGTCCCGCTGGTAAAGTTCCTCAGGTAACTATAAAGAACCGTTTTTCTGCTCTTAGGAAGGATTGGGGGTCAAGAGCTGAAGACTCCGACGATGTAGAGTAGCTTTCCTTATCCGAAGAGGAACATAATATGGATGTTTCCAGAGAGACAGATTCGGACATGATCCCACCTTCAGTGACCATTAAGAGGTTTGGGTCATTGGGGGATAGTGTGGGGAAAAAGAAATAATAATACGGTGTGGGTTTTTTTGGGGGGGGGGTGGCTTAAAATGTTTGTTCATTAATTAATCCTTTAAAGGTAGCAGCTATTAATGTGTATAAAAAGAATATGAAGTTGCTGTTGAGGAGAAAGGTTGGCACAAATGCTGAGTTAATATTGATATAATATAAGTTTGTACATAATGTGCAGTTTTTGTTTGAAATGTTTTTCTATGAAATGTAATGTTGGAATTTTTTTTCAATAAAAAGAGTTCCTCCTATTACTCCATATGCCCCTACATATAACGCCTCCTATTACTCCATATAACCCCTCCTATTGTTTTTTCTCTGTTTCTGGATATTTTTCTTTCCTTTTATTCTATTCGTATTAAAATAATAAAAACTTCAGAAAACTTTGAATTTCCCCACTTCACTTTCTTTTAAAGTTGCAGCCAATGAACTGACTACATCCCCCTCGCCCCCCCCCCTCCTGTAACCACCATGTGACTCTCCCACCCACAATAAAGGCCAGGACTCAGTGAAGGGAGAAGAGGAGGAGACAGAGTGGGGGAATTCTAAAGAGAAACGGAGAAACGGAGAGACGAGAGGCAACTTTACCTGTAAAACATGACACAGCACACGGAGCAGACACTCAGCATACAGGTGAATGTACACGGAGCAGACACTCAGCATACAGGTGAATGTGCAGGGAGCAGACACTC
>WSYH01008385.1:0-23938 GCA_036426205.1 Ascaphus truei | reverse complement strand
TGTTGGTGTGTGTGTGTGTGTGTTATGATAGATATATATATAAATAATAATATATATATATATATATATATATATATATATATATAATATATATGACAAAACAGAGAGCGCCGCCCCTAGTGTGACCTGTACAGTTTAATGGGGGGGGGGGGGGTTAGTGAAGGGATTAAAAACACTTACAAGTATAAGTGATAAATAAGCAATTTGTGACAATCATATCACCACCGATGCAGGCCGTCCCGTGATGTGTTGGAATCCAACTGGAACTCTTGTGCTGTACATCCGACAGTGTCCGTTTTTTCTGCGATCAAATGAAGTCTTCCACGCAATGTGTATCAGAGGAGGCCTCAATTTGATCCTGCATGCTCGGGCCGTAAAGCACGCAGACAACGTGGTGACGTAATGGAGTAATTTTACGTCCCTGACGCGTTTTGTCACTAAACCCTCCCCCCCATTAAACTGTACAGGATCAAACTATGGGGCGTGGCCTCTCTGTTTGGTCTTTTTTTCTATAGAATTACCTTGGAAGTGGTTTCTTCCATGTGAGAGCAGCCGTGGACCCCTGGATCCTGCAAACAGTTCTTGTATACCTATCAGGACTAATTTTGGGGTTTGGACTATACAATTGGACATTTATTTTTAAAATTTTATTTATCACTTTTGTGTATATTTTGTAATAGAGTGTTTTATCTAGTTAATAGTAATAGTAATATCTATTATATGATTAGAGGATTGTTTTTCATCATTGAGCAAACTAATTTTTAAAAGGTTTTCTCATTTTTCACTGGTTTATAAGTGGCACTACTATATTCATCCCTTTTCTGCGCAATATATATATATATATATATACGGTACTCGGGGCTCCGCCGTTGTCCGGGACTGTTAGAACATGGTCTTTTAGGGTAGGTTAAATGACGAGGCGTCACGTACTGTCCTTTAAACAGTATGCTGGTTTATTCAGTCCCAGGCACTGAGACTGTCACAGTGCATACAACAGAAACACAGCAAAACAAAAGCTGCTCACCTGAGCGATAACTTAACTTAGGTTCCCTGGCTCAGGTTGAAGTGGCTTTTCCACTTCCAACAACAAATAAGGAACTTTTGCAGTTTCAGACAAAAAAGAGCAGATGATTTAACCTGTTTGGGGAGAGGCTTTCCCCTCTTGTTCAGCAGCTTCCTGCCTCGGCTCTTGGGGGAGAGAGAAGAGGAACCAGGAAATCAGTCTTAAACCTGATTTCTAATTAGCAGGACAGGTGACAGAAATCAGGCAGCAGACAAACTCTGGTTGGATCCCTCATCCCTCAGTTCCAGCACTTGCCAAACTGTGGGATGGAGTTGATGTATATAGGCTGCACTCCAGGCCAAACAGGATAGAAACTGTCTAGTATCCTGGGAGCCCTAATATGGAATTTATTACCATCCCCTGGTTTCTGTCACATATCCTCCCCCCCCCAGCTCAGACCTGAGGGATAGCGACCATGATATTAGGGAGTGCATCCTTGACAACCCGTCAGCATTGCCATGTTGTGCCCTGACCTGTGTTCCACAGAAAATTTAAAGGGTTTAGGCTTAGGAAACACCTGGTCACTCTAGCATTCTCTCTCTGTTTGACCACATCCAGGTGGGGGTGCATGATCTGTGACCAACCGAATTTTCTCCCAACAGTAGTATTTGAGGTCTCTACAGCCCACTTTATTGCGAGGCACTCTTTTCGACTATGGAGTAATTTTTCTCCTGGGGATTTAGTTTCCTACTTAAATAAAGGATTGGGGTGCTCCTCACCTTGAGTCCTGGGAGAGTACAGCCCCAGCCCTACCTCAGATGCGTCGGTTTGGACTAAAACCTTTAGAGAAGTCAGTGTTGACCAACACTGGTTGGGCACAGAGAGCTTCTTTCAGGCTTCTAAAGGCCTGTTCGGTTTCGGGGGACCACTTTACCATTAGGGCCCTTTGCTTTTGTGAGGCCGTTAGTGGGGTTGCTTAGTTGCAAAATTGGGAATAACCTTCTATAGTAACCAATTAATCCCAAAAAGGTCCTTTCTTGTTTTTTTGTAACTGGCCTGGCCAATTTTGTATCGCCTCATTTTGAGTGTTTGGGGTTTGAGTAAACCTCTGCCAATAGAATACCCCGATACTTGGCCTCCTCCAGACCAAGTGCATTTAGCGGGGTTAGCAGTTAGTCCAGCAGAAGACTGCGTCAAGCACATATTGGACCTTTGGAAGGTGGGATTGCCAATCTTCATGGATTACCACATCATCCAGGTAGGCGGCAGCATACGAGATGTGGTTTTAAATTTTATCCATCATTCTTTGGAATTGGCGGGAGCTCCATGTAAGCCAAAAAGCAGCCACCTATACTGAAAGAGGCGTCTGGGTTGAGAAGGGGCTGTCTTTTCTTTTGCCTTTCTGTGAAGGGAACCTGCCAGTACCCTTTTGTTAGGTCGTAGGGTATGGATATCGGGCTTTGCCCAGTCTCTCTACAAGTTCATCAACCCTGGGCATAGGATAAGTATCCAATTTTGACACAGCGTTTAGTTTACTGTAGTCATGCAAAACCTTGTTGTACCGTCTGGTTTGGGGACTAAAACTATAGGGCTGTTCCAACACTTTGGGATTCCTCAATTACGCTAGTTTTAGCATTTTTTTAACTCTACTAAACTTATAGCCTTCTTTTGGCCTCTGGATTCGGTACGGTTTTAGGTTAACCGGACCCCGGTTCAGAGACTAGGGGCCTCATGCAGTAAGCGCCGATAAGGCTTTTATCAGCATTTTCCCGCCAAATGGATTTGAGATTCAGTAAGTGCCGATAAGTGTCAAAATCGCAGGTATTTTTCTTGCCGATATAAATTTATTGGCAGCGGCTGCCTAACCCACTTATCGGCACTTTTCGGCACTTTTTGAAATCGGCTGTATTTTGTAGCCCGATCAGCTATCGTGCTGATCGGCATTCAGAAATGGAGATTTCACAGCAATTGGTCCCACCAAATAAAGTTGGCAAGTTGGAGGGGAGAACGATCGGCAAGGTTGCCGGGACGGCACTTAGAAAAAAACCCCATCTCTACATCAATGGAGTCAATGGAGCGGGGAATTATAACATTATAGTAGTGTTACGTTCTATTGCTCATAATACAAATGTGCTTGCATTACAGTGTCGAGGTCATTCACTTCATCGGACCCCTTACGTTTATTATTTGCATAACATTGTACTTTTCAATGTTATGATGATTTGCGTGACATT
Source organism: Ascaphus truei (assembly GCA_036426205.1). Taxonomy (NCBI): domain Eukaryota; kingdom Metazoa; phylum Chordata; class Amphibia; order Anura; family Ascaphidae; genus Ascaphus; species Ascaphus truei. The sequence continues at coordinate 20,701 of WSYH01008385.1, read as the reverse complement.
AGTCTTAATGGTATGATGTGTCAAGGGAAAATCCTATACTCAAATCTAAAGGAAACAGGTCCACTCATATCAAAATGTTACTTACGTGTGCTTCAATTCTTATATGAGTAACACATTTCACACATCTAACACATCCAGCGTATAGTAATGTTGCTATACATTAACAATGCTTGTAATGTGTAACGCATGATCAAACGTAAAGTAGCTGTTATTTTCATGTTTACATGTACTTGTGACCTCCCTCTTTGATGACATCCGCAATGGACACTCAATAACATTGCATGTTACATTGTACACGATGCATTACAATCACTTCATGCAACTTATACACACATCTATAATAGTTACTCATTTTACACGATTCAAAAGAATCAATAGCAACTATCCGATGGCAATTAAATATGCATATGCACATACAATAACTTCATTGATCAGGTGACAAAACATGCCAAATTACACATGTTGCAACGTAGTTTCTCAACGTCAATAAATAGAAAAAACCTGGCGCCAAATTGTCAGTGGAATGTCCTGTACTCCCTCAAGGGATCCGCACACTTGCTCGACAGACCAGATGAGACAGCAAGGCTTTAACTCGCATTGGTAGGAACAAGTCCTAAATACAGATGGTCTCCCGCGGGTGATGCCTCTCCTCCGTTGCGACTTGAGCTCCAAACCGTCCCTACGATGGTAGCCGGAACAGCTCCGCCGTGGAGGCTGGTGTGCGGAGTCCAAGCTCTGCACCGGTGTAGACACACGCCTCACTCCTCCTCCGGCACAAACGGGAAATCATTGCGCGCCGCCGCGCCGATAGTATCCGTGGCCTAAAGGGACAGCTGGCAAGCTGAAGGGAAAGCAGGGCTCCAATGCCAAATAACCATAAACGGTCAAAGCCAGAAGACAACAGTGGCGATGCCACTAGCCCTACGCGTTTCATAGATGTCACTCTACTTCCTCAGGGGCAGTTCAAATTTTTTCGTTCACCATTTCTCAACGTCAATGTCATGGTTGTATCCTAATTAGATGACTGAGTGTTGCGTTCAGAAGTGGTACATGCATTACACATTCCAAGAAATACTTGAGAATAAATGCTTGTACAAAGCTAACATTACATCATTCTCAAATATCATGATTGCCTGGTGAACACACATAAATAATTATTTTAATTGCTAATGGATACACGTTGGGAGTGAACTACTGGATATGTTAATTAACACCTTGCACTTCAGCAAGTCACCTGACATCATCACATAGGTATTTTAAAGTAGGGCAATTACCTGTGCTTTCAATATCGGTGCGATTCAAAAGTCAAGCGATTCTCCGTGAAGCAATGTCATTGGCTGAGCGGCTTCAAGTACTGTACTGCAGATACAGTAATGAACAAGTGGTGGAACGCTAGGCGCATGCGCATTGGGACCTTCTTGAAACGCATGTGCGTGACATACATCGACGGTAGGTGCATGCGCATGTGAACAGGAGACGCCCCCCGAGAAAATTATTTTGGTGGGACTGGCTGGGAACTTCTTTAGGGGGCTGACATTACAGTAAAACTTTTCTTTTTGTTTTCTCAGAAAAGAAAACGGCTAATGGAGGGATTTCGATGGGATAATATCGCTTTGTGTACAATGCCTGCACATTGCTGAATTGGATTTAAAAACCCACGTACCGGAGTCTACAGTTTAGTGCCGTTTGTTATTGATTAGGATTAGTAGAATACTGTACCTGAAAAAGATGCTGATGTTTTCCGGCCGTACAGATACAATACTTTTTTAAAGACAGTATACTGTGTAATAAACCCGAAAAAAAGAAAATATGCATTTATTCTACATGTATCACAGTACTGTAACATCATATGTGTTTCTACAGTATACGTGCCAGTACATACAGTACAGTAGTGTCTTATTTTTTGTATACTTCTTATACTGAGCATGCCTACAGTATACAGTGCAGTATGCCCTCGACATTGTAGAAGAAACACTGTATTTTGTTACAGTAGCAAAGGAGCCAATGGAACAATGTAAACACAAATCAACATGTTTTTTATGGTGGAGTAGTACAAAAAACATTATTTACAAAATACTGTACAATGTAGAAACACATTTAAGTGCCACAGCAATTCAAAACAATCAACAGGGTAGGGTTCACTGCACAGTAGTGAAAACATTTATGCATAGAAAGTCAAAACATTTACAGTCAGTCAGTATGGTTTGTAAGGATTGTGCTCACCACAATGAGAGACGGGACCGCGGGGGGTTTTGCTGACGGTGGGAAAGTTGGAATTTAGAACGCCACCCACATGCCACGGGGCACGTCTTGAGGTAGATTGGTCTGGGGTTCCGGATCGGGGGTGGTTCGGAGAGTACGGTCTGGTAGTAAGGACGTTTGCCAAGTCCGGGGTTGGAGAGAGGGACGTTGTCGTTTTACCGTAAGCCAGGATCGGAGCCAGAGGTGCGGAGAGTCGTGTAGCCGTATGCAGAGTTCAGGTTGCCCAGAGGGTACAGGAAGACCCGTACGGAAGCCGATTCGGTTCACGAGGAAGTATGCGAAGAGAATAGGGAGGCAGAGGAATGGTTCGAGAAAAATGGTCTATGCTCACCAACGAGTCAGTGATCAGTGATTTCGCAGGTATATATAGGACGAGAGGGTCAATAGCAGTGCAGCAAGGTGGGGGTTGTGGAAGGGCCAGGCTATCGCGGTAGTAGGTCCGAATGAGTCCCATGGGGAGGAGCATAAAGCCCAGTAGTAGTCTGATGCATTTGATTGCCAGACAAGTTTTGATGTGCTGTACCTTTAAGGGGTTGGAGCGACGCCGTGTGTGGCCTGCTCCGTTATAGGGGGGTTTGCGTGCACGGACCGGGTCAAGCCGCAGCCGAGATGCAGAGATAGAAGTGAGGACATGGTGCCTGGCGCCGCGAGCGCGCACGTGAAGCAGTGACCGGCGCTCCGGTGAGGGGATGTTGGTGTGCTGCGGGAATCTCCGTCGGAGCGAAGTGTAGGTGAGTGAGGAGCACGCCGAGGGCGGCGTGACTCCCAAACCCCTCACAGGTTTACAATCACATGTTATAAAAACAATTCTTTATTCATAAAATATACAAAACGCAACATCTCCTTTATTAAGAAAACATACAGTACAGTACAGTAAATATACAGTACAGTGGGATGGGTGTGCCCAAAACGTCAGTCAGGCCTGCACCCCCACACTCCTCGAGGGCAGCAAACAGGCCCGGGTTTTCAGGACAAACTTGTGAAAACTGTGCCTGTTTGCGGCCCCTCAGGGACTGGAATTGTGCAGGGCCTGTGTGTGTGTACAACAAGTTAAAACAGTAAGTTAAATACAGTACAGAAGTCAAAACATCTCCTTTATTTAAGTTCAGCAGGTCAAAACATGTACAGCACAGCTCACACAACAGTATGGTTCTACAGTTCCCGTGATTAAACCAGAAAGCCACCACATTGTCCGTCCATGGCCAATTCCTTGCATGGCGCAAAACGTCATTAATGCAGGTCTCAAACGCACTTTCATTACAGGATCTGTAATTGGATATAAAAAGCGCCGCATTTCATCCAGAATGGTCTTTCTTAAAATGGCAGAGCGCCTTTTTACGCGATTTCCTTCGTAGTCACTCTGAAGGGCCCGTCGCAGTACAACGATAGGAACATGGTTCTTAAAAGGTTTACACAAAGGCAGACTTGTGGCGGTGCACCAGCATCATCACTCTATACTTCTCCTGATGCGCCCCTTTGGGGACAGATCGCACTAGGGTGATGTCGGGCACTTCGTAGATCGCGACGACGAATGTAGGTCTTCGGTGGACGGGCTGTGGCTGAGGCGACGACGATGGGAGGTTGTCTGGGAAGGAAAAGCTTTCTTACGGTTTGGTCGCTCGTGTCCTGTCGCATTGGCTTGGTTTGACCGGGGTTGTCTGTCCCCTCCTCACGGCAATATGTATCACTAATCTCTGGTGGAGGGGTGCGCTTTGGCTGATGGAAGGGCGGTCGAGGCTCCCATTCATCACACCATGTCACCACCCTGCTACGCGGCGGACGCGGAGGAAACAAGGGCATACAACAGCAAATGAATCGCTACCACACCCACGCTATGGCAGACTCATCTTCCTCCATCCGCGATTCAATCCGTTGATCCATATGTTGCATACGTTCGTGACCATATTAGCATCCGTTGATCCATATGTACATACCCTTGATCCATATGTGTAGATCGTTGCTCCACATTACATGGTCTCCAGAGCAAGCAAAACTATCTTGTACTAGTACAATAGAGTTCCGGGGAGATCCACAGTCTATCCCAATTAGCATCGGTTCTAATTGAGCTCTTGCTTGGGCCAGGCGTGCTGGACATCTGGGTGGGATGGGTGTGCAACGGAGGATGTCGAGTGGTGGTTCATGCGAGGAGAACGGCCTTTGTGGGCGGCAGCGTCGCGAAGAAGGGTGGAGGACGGTGACCTGTGGAATCCAGCTAGAGAGAGAAGCGACAGCAGTTGTCGAAGAGGGAGGGAAAAGAAAGTGACCTTTGTATTTCCGCTGCGAGAGAAGCAGAGTCGTCTAAGAGCACAGGAGAGAAATGACACCGTGGATTGTTCAGACGCACGTCGTCGTCGGATAGAACGGAGAAGATGGCCGGTGGGCGTCCGGGTGAGTGCGGCTGGCCAGCATGAGGATGAGGGGTGCGAGAAAATGGTGCGAAGATGCCCGGGACATCGGCGGCCGGCAAAGACAGGGCAGAGTCGTCGAAGCAGTAGTGAGAAGTGGTCTGCGGAGCATTCGATGGGGTGGCTGCACATTGTTTTTTTGCGCTTTGAGAGTACCCACACCGTTATATCTTCTTGACAATAAAAGGCTGAACGTCTTTGATAAATCGCTCTTAGCGTTTGGTCGGTGAGCAGAATGGTTCTTGTTATGGGCTAGCGTCGCTGTGCTTCCTGGTGTGGAAACACGGCAACCGCTTTAGCTGTTTTTAATGACAGGCCGGCAGAGGCGAGGGTGGGTTCCTTGGTCCATAGAATCGGGGTGATCCATGGAAGCAGATGGCATAATGCTTATCTGAACAAGGGGAAGTTCAGATAAATGATCACGAGTGGTGGCTATGCCAAAATGTGTAACTTTATGCATTGGCGCGGACTCTTTTTAGGCTATCAGGTGTTGAAAGTGAGCGGACTCTAATGTGGGCCATTACCGTATAAATAACACCATATTTCCATTTTGTGGGATTCACTGCACAAGAATAACACATCGCTAAACATCGAATTTATATACATTCTGTGTTTGCTGATTCTTTCTACTCGAGCAATGGTGGTAAAAAAGATTGGCACAAGCCGATTCTCAGCATGCGAATTACAGGAATGTACATGACAGACAGCCGAATTGCTGCATATCCAACGCTGGATTAGGCAACTTCTGGCCTCGTCATGTGCCAGCAACCACACGTAAGCTATCATGCCACGGAAAAAAAAGACGAACGCAAAAGGGCAACCCAAGGGTAAACAACGCGTAAGGTATATTGTATAAAACTTTTTTTTTTAATTATACAAAAACTCATGTCTAGTACACTACAGTACTGTATCTAATATTTTGTTATTTCTGTGATTATATTACAACAGTATATATATTGTTGTATATTTATATTACACATTATATATATTTTGTAATGTATATTTATATTTACAACGTATATATCTTTTTTCTCTATTCTAGATTACAACAGAGATATATATTTTTTCATATGCTGCATTATAATAGAAACAATATATGATCTGTTGATCTAAGTCTTCTAATATTTTACTTACGGATTGTTTTCTTTAACATTGTGGATACAACTCTTCTGGTGGACAAAATAGTGAGGAGAATGATGGAAGAAGAGTGCACATTAAGGGTCAGAGAAGATTACCTTGAGGAGAAAATCACAATCCTACGTTTATCAAGAACCAGCATAAAGAAGATGAGAACGAAGCATTGGATGGAAATATGGACGTGTGAGGGTTAGTACTGGATAGTACAGGAGGCCTAAAGTGTTGTTAGGAAGAACTGTACTACCGCTAAAATTATTGATTCCTTGTCATTACTGAGCGTAATCCCCCTGATGAAGGGGACCGCAAAAAAAATCAAAAGATGTGGTCCAGGCCCAGGTCTGGTCGACAGTGGGGGAAACTTTCCAGGATGGCCATCTTCACTGGGTCTACTTGTGTCGCTTGGAGAGATTTTGCAAGCTTTGCTTCCACAAAAAAAGGGCCGCATATCTTTGAAGCCGTGGCCAAAACACCCCGTGAAGCGCATGGTGGTCGGTGCCATCTATAGGCAGTTGGACCAGGATGATTGTAATCTTTTGAAGGTAAAATATATCAAATATATAAGTGGGCTTGGTGTAACAGGGGAGTATCCCTGTTCAGGTAAGTGTGCCTTACAATCAGCAGTGTGGTGGTGTTAACTGCTGGTGTCTAATTAACAAACACCACCTGCCTGATTAGATTGCCTTAGAAAAGCCTGTTTTGGACATGAAGAGAGAATTTTAGCTCCACACCTAGGTGAACTTGGAGACAGAGCAGAGATTGTGCTGACTCTACAACTTGTCTTGAGCCCTGCCAGAGAATGAAACAGGAAAGAGCTGCTTTCAAGACACAGGGGGAACTTCTAAACCTGAATGAGACAAAAACCTTGAGGAAAGTAGCAACACAGGACAGAGAAGATTCATCCCGTCCCAAAACACAGGGAACAGATAAGACTTTATTTATGAGACTTTATATACTGCTGCACACACTATTCGAGCAAATTACCCGTATGTACCTGTGCAGCATACCTGGAATGCGCGCTCCTCACCTCTGACAAGCCACGTTGCCGTTTGCCTTCCCAGCACATTGGTCATGCCTGGCTGACGGCGAGCTGAGTTGGCCCTTGATATGTCTAAATGATAAGATAGGGAGTAGTTAATAGGCTTGCAATTGCTTCGCGTTCTACCAGAGGACATAAATTCAAGGAATTGAATGAAGTAGTATATATATATATGACGTGTGCAGGTTGCAGCCAGCGGGCTATAAAGGCTTTCAATCCTCTGCCATGGGAAAATAACGGGGCAATGTCCGGACAGAAAACAGTCACCAAACCTCAATACACCCGAGAGAATCCGAATCGTGGGATAGCCCGGAGCTTATTTCTGCTATATGTTTGGGGACTGGGCAGACTGGATCTAAGAGGAGTGTGGACTGCAATACATTAGTATTTTCACTAGAAATACTCCCAAGTGCAGATAGAAGCTTGTTTTACCCATTGTTTGGATGGTTTCCTGATGTTAAGGAAACAGGCCATATAAAGCACTTATTTTAATTTCACTATAACCAAAACTTCCCTTGCCAACCTCTGAGCAAGCGTCGCCCCTACAGGCCTTATGCACGTGTACTTTACTATTGTTAGCCTTACTGTATGCACTGTACTGTACATTGTGCAAGTTTTTTGAGCATTTCTTTTCTGGATATAGGAAGCATGAATAAAGCTTTTCTTCCAAGACAGCCATTGTCCCTGAGATAGTGCAAGTACAGCACACGGAGTTTCCAAATGGTCACCGCTTCTACCAGCGGACAACGATCCGAGCACACCGCGCAACAGCGCATATCCTTGAAGCACGGTATTCAATTGCTGAATTGAAGACGCCAGCGGCAGTTAGTGCTGGTAACCGGTGTGCTCAGTTGTTCCCACAGTTTTTACTGTGTACTGTATTTCTTCTTAAAACTAATTGTCTGTTTTTCCAATGGACAGATCGCCAGACTTCATATCGGATCGTAAATGGTTCTGGCATCAGCGTTGAAGGACCCATATCCAGGAAAGTGTTGATTGAGAACCCTCCAAAAAAGGACGAGTGTTGAGAGCATACTGGTTTTGGAACGATGCACTCATGTGGACGCGGTCAATAAATATATAGACCATATTGCGCTGTGTTGTGCCCATTGTGTCGCGTCGTAAGGGCAAGAGGATCAGGAAAGTAGTACTGTGGCTGTGAGTATGATGTAATACAGTATGATACAGATAAGTTATGGACATATTTTCTTCTTTACCAATAGTCAGAGTATACAGTAGTTAATGTTTTTCTTTTACAGAGAGGAGCAGCACACAGCCATAGTTACAATACCTAGTATTTACAGTAGTCAGAGTATACAGTAGTCCAGTATAGACTAGTTGTGACAGTATACTGTAACTGCCTACTAATGACTGCTAAATTTGTTCTTTCCGAGAGAAAACGCAGCAACCAGCACTTCAGGACGTACGTTACTTACAACATAACAATTGCCATTTAATAACTTACGCACATAACTGACATAATTTTGTTTCTGTCGTTTCAAGGAAAAAGGTGGCTGGCCTGGGGGGGGATGGGGTGGGGGGTTGTGGTCCAAGTCTTATCTGTAGTTTGTACAGTCAAATGAAGAGTATATAAACAGCTAGTAATGAGTCACAAAACCTTGTCCTCTCGCAATGAACTACTGTACTGTACACAGAATGAGGAACAAGATAAGACGGAAAAAATAATATATATTACTTAATTATATATTATACATACAGTATATATTATAAAAATATTCTTATAAATGTGCAGATTTCATCGTTTCTCCATGTTGTTTACAAATGTTTTTCTATTAATGGTGTTTGTCTATCCAATTCAATTTTCAATCTGATCAGAAGACACGTTATAAAGCACTACGCATTTGGATGGTTATTTGTATCTATGATTATTTTTCTATATTTGTATTTTGTTTGTGGTCTCATCGATATAATATAAATAATTATAATACTCTATGATATCATCTCTCCGCTACAGCTAATCATAATCTTGGACAACTATAACCCCACATAGATACTTCACCAATGTAATTAATTGAACTGAATGCAAAACAACTGGTGAATCAGGTTAACGTTTGTTTGTAACTGCTCAATTCTTTTCACAATGTGTGCAATATCCAGATTACATTTCAAATTCGGAGAAGTTTTTTTTGGATTTCCAAAGTCCGTGTACCGTAAACAAAGCCTCAAAGGGCCTTTTGGGGGGCGGGGTCCGGGGTTGGGGGTGGGTGGTGGTTGGTTGGTGTGAGTATGTGCAGAATCAGCATCTACCATCTCAACGAGGATTACCGCAGGTTGCAGGAAGGCGTGTTGGCTCGGCTATGGACGAATTAAGATTAAAGAACACCAATGGCAAGAGTTCAGAAAATTAACGACTCTGTGGAGAGGGGGGGGGACTTGGTGACGCATGCGCAGTAAGCAAAGCAAGGCTCCCATTCAAAGATGAATTAGAGTACACGCAGGCGCAGTGAGGCGATAAGCTCTATGGTAGGACGGATTTAAAACACATGACTATCAGAAAAAAATTAATGACTCTGTGGCAGGTGTCTGTCGAAAAGAGTGTGTGTGGTTGTTGGGGAGGGCACTCGCAAGGATTAGTGTGCAGCAGTCAAAGAAATTACATACAGTAGAGTAGAGTACAGTCATTAAAAAGGCGTTCCATCATAAAATTTGCTCAAGAAACCCCCAATACAAACCCCAAATACCAGATACATGAAAAGCACCAGAAATCAACCATGTGCAGCAAAACGCACAGATTGAATATCGTCAATATGAGAGGGAGTGGCTCAGTGAGTAAAGACGGAGTTCAGAGTGGCACTGAGAGTTTGAAGACAGGGGGGGGGAGTAGCCAGCGCTATACCAAAAACATGATATTATATTATATAATATCAAGGTGAGGCTATTGCAAATCAAATTCGAGCAGAAAGGATTTTCCCAAAAACCTTGCCGTAAACAAAGCCTCAAAGCTCCAGTCTCAAAGAGAAGTACACGCAGTGCGCAGTGATGCTTGGCGCTCGGATATGGACGGATATTTAGATTAAGGGGGGAAAAACACAATGCAAGATTGGCAAGATTCAGAAACTTAACGACTCTGTGGAATTTCCAAATCATTGAGATAGCGTTCGTGGGGGAGGGGGCCTACAGGATACAGCTGCATGAAGTTCAAAGCTAAAGAAATATTTAATTTCAAAGGCGAGTTCATCATAATACTACACCCCCACAGACAGTTAAGGTAAAAAAAGCCACAAAAAAATCACAGTGTGCAGTCAAACGTTTTACAGGGTCGCACAGTTCAAAAGCTACAGCACAGATGTTAATATCGTATTACAGGTAAGATGGTTTTGTGCGGATTGTGGAGAAAAAACAAAATACAATAAAAAAATTTTTTAATTTTTTTTGCGTCACTCACTCAGGCAAGCAAGCAGTGGTGGGTGAAGTTACAGGCGCATGTGCGGTAGGTAAATTATGCTGTTCAAGCAGGACTGTGATTGAAACCAGACACCGTTCATAGGAATGGTCGTTGTAGAGATGTAAGCAGTAGAGAAGATAAGAAGTTGAAAAAATACCTGAGTTGCAGGTTACTTATCCTGAGACGAGGGGAGATCCGGATGTATATCAGAAATGTGACACTGTTACAGTTACAGTACACGCCTATGCGTTTAACAATTGCAAATGAGGGACATACTGAGACATTTACTGTACTCAAGACATGAACCGCACTGCAAAAGATGTATACTTGAATATGCAATTTACAATACTGCATGCGCACACACAGACTGTGTACTGACGTAGGTGAACTGCGAAGGATTAGAATTCCAATACAACAGTCGCGCAAACGCCCCCCTGAGTTTTACACGGCATTGCAGTATTGCAGACCAGCGAGAATATTAAAATGCTAATATCACGAGCGAGAAAATAAAACCATCAGTGGGCGAAAAACGATTAAAAAAACTAACTAACATGAGGATAATCTGGGAGCCGGGTAGCGAGGATCTAGCCGACTTAGAATAAGGTCTGGCAGCCAGTGTATACCTCACGGTGGTGGACTTTGCCACCAGTTTACCCTCAAGGCTTGTTGCACTCTGCTGGCATCGATGAGAGGAGTGTGCATCATGAAGAGTACTGCCAAGAATCAACCGTGTTTCGTCCCTTTGACGATGCGGGTAACAGTCCAGTGTCTATGGGGACCGCTGATCTTATTTCCGTGAAAGGATGGGAAAGAGAGGACTAACAATCACGAAGATTCTGTGTTGAGAATGGTAGATCTTCAGAGACTGGCTAGAATAGAGATGCTTATGGGGTTGGCACAGGCTTAATCTCAGGAAGGCTCACAGACCACAGCAGAAGAGAAAGAGTGGTATGACCAGAATGCCCGAGCAGATCATTATCCAGGACAGAAGTGGGGTTACTGTCTAAAGCCCACTCGAATGAAAGAAAAAAAGAAGGGAGGCAGGGGAGGGGAAGGGGAGGGGAAAACGACCCTAGATTTTACCAGATTGGAGTCCGGAAAAAACGAGACAGCACACAGTCCAGTAAGTCCAATAGAACTGTATTCAGTGTAACATGGCACCACCTCCAACGTTTCGATCAACCAAGCGTGACCTTCCTCAGGGACGTGCAATAAGTGAATGCTACTGATCCCCCTTATGTACCCATGCTAATCAAAAAATAAAACGAACTCACCCGTGTATATATATATATACATACATACAAAGACAAAACAGAGAGCGCACGCCCCATAGTGTGATCCTGTACAGTTTAATGGGGGGGGGGGGTTAGTGAGGGGGATTAAAAACACTTACAAAGTATAAGTGATAAATAAGCAATTTGTGACAATCATATCACCACCGATGCAGGCCGTCCCGTGATGTGTTGGAATCTAACTGGAACCCTTGTGCTGTGCATCCGACAGTGTCCGTTCTTTTCTGCGATCAAATGACGTCCTCCACGCAATGTGTCATCAGAGTAGGCCTCAATTCTGATCCTGCATGCTCCGGCCGTAAAGCACGCAGACAACGTGGTGACGTAATGTCGTAATTTTACGTCCCTGACGCGTTTCGTCACAATACTGCAACTTTATCAAAGGGATTGTAACGAACAGTAGTGGCTGGATATATATATACTGGAGTGTCTGCGATTCAATTGGTGGACCAATTTGTGAAAGTTATGCCCCCTACAAACGAGCTTAGATATATTTAGTTAGAAATATCGCTTGAATATATATTTATAATCAAATATATATATGTAGCCATGCATGTAAAATGGTCTGCAGTTGTCTCCCCTGCTGGCAGTAAACCTGGTAAGTTACAGGGATGCCAGCAGTAATCATGGAAGCTTGCCCTCACACACTGGTGAGGTGCCCTATGTATGGACGGGAGTGGCTACATGCTCTGAATGTACAGTTAGTGACATCAGAGATGTGCCTGTTTCCTGAGGTATATAAGGCACAGCACTGCCCAAAGTTAGTTGGTTGGAGAGAGAGAGTTAAAGGAAGGAGTCTGTGTTGAGACTTGGGACATGAAGGGCCCACTAGTGCAGTAACTAGTGGCCCACTTTTACATTAAGCCTGACAGGGCCACACTGTGTCCAGGGACCTGGCACAGGGGTGATCTCACTGCGGGGAGAGGGGATCCCACTCCATTGGGAGGGCGTACCTTTTCAAGGGACAATACGGCGAGATGTGCGGCTGAGCTGATCACTGCAAGGGGGCGGTTTGCTACATCAACAATAAAGATGCCCTGTTCAAAGATAACCCCACTGTGTGAGTGTGAAATTACTCTCCAGTGGAAGTCACCACCAAGAAGGAGTTCCTCATCAGGACCATCTCCCTGCGGACGCATAGATCCTGATGAGGTGGAGGCGCTGCACGTAATATAGGTAGAACTCGCACACACTACCTCAGCTACCTGTCTGGGTTCACAATCCCCAAATACCATCATGCGGGAGACTCAGGAGTCCTGTTGCCTACAGGTGCACCACCAGACACGACCATGTAATGGGGGCTGGTTAGACCACACGGGCCAATATGAGATTGGGTGGGTCAGACTAGAGGGAATACCCCTTACATATATATGTAATGGGTATTCCCCAACCCAATAGCATATAGTAGGTGTGTGCGGGGAACTTAATGTTACCAGGTGTGGTGCTTTACCTGTTAGGCTCACAGGAGGCCTAAACCTCAGCCACGGGGAGCCTGGGGCACGTACAAATAATAGGAGTAACCTCGTACTCAGTGCAGCGCCTCCATCTGTGATGGCTCCCACCGGAGGGGGGAGTGGTTCGTCGCAGGACAATATATATATATCACACACACAGCATGTAAAACAACCAATAACTTTACTGTAGCAACCGTACTTATGCATATCAACAGGTGTCCCTCTCTAGAGGAGACACTACTGCGTCTCGCAGGACGCTACCCCCTTTCACCGGGTGATCCCACCCCGTGTCCAGTAACCCCACACAATATGTCCCTTCACGTGAGATTGATATGTGTGACTGCGCAGCCACTATGTCTTATATGAATAGATGGTATAGTTGGTGCACTTGTAGATTACCTGCCGAGCACTCCAGTGCCCGGGCCTGCCAAGGAGCTTCACAAAGGATCCTGATGACGAGGGAATACAGGAACTACCGTCCGGGGCGATCCCACCTGGATGGCTGCTGCAGCCGCGGCGGAGGTCTGAGCCCAAACATCTGGATGGACGCGCAGCGTCCGCTGTGTCCCTAACTGACTCTAGATAATAAGGGTCAGGGTCCCTAACCTGGGGCCTGTCCCTGAACAACCCAACACTACTGGTGGCTCAGGGCTATCTGGGGCCTAGGGGGCTGCTTGCCTAGTGCAGGGAGTCACTGACTCCTGCACCCTACCTCCTTCCCCTAGCTGCTCCGATCACCAACTGCCAAACGTGCTTCAAGCACGCGAAATGTATCCAATCTCCCCTGCAGGGAGATGCTGTAGCCCTATTGGCTCCCTGGGGTCATGTGGGGCGCTCCTAGGCTCATGGGAGATGTAGTCCTTGCTGTGAGCCCTCTGCTTATTGGCCGTGCCGTTCTCCGCCGCTATCTGCCGCACTGCGCATGCGCGAGGATCGCTGTGGCGGCGCCCTGCACCGCGAGCCACCGGGACCTTCGCAACGCGACCGCAGCCCTAGCAATGGGCCACGCGTGTCCCCGGCAACCGGCCGCATCCCTAGGAGAGGCGCGCTATGCTCGCGCACGCCCCGCACCTTCCAAAGAGCGGCTGCTATGAGTACCCAGAGGGGGGCGCACTGAAAGGGGGACCTGGCTACATCCTCCCCCTGGTAAAAACTCCAACATCCTCGCTTGGGACACAACTCCACCATGTACAGAAATTATATAATAAAAATGCAGTTCAAAAATATAACTTAGCACATTCGCATTGACTTTATACGATGTTGCATAATTCTGTGAGCATCACAATCACAGATTTGAGACCACTGCTGAGCCTCATAATGGGGTGCCCCAATTTGATCATAGGTTACCCAATTTGGAGGGTACCTGACTCTTTGGCTCCTGCGGAGCTGTTCTTCTGCAAGTCCCTCGGGGAAGTAATGAACACAGTCCTGAGGCGCAGCCTCTTCCCTTGAGGGGAGCAATGTCTCTGAACAGTCTCTGTTTGGCACAAAGCACGGGCTCTGTGTATCCAAAGGCTGGCCTGTTGGTGCCACCTTAGTAGGCATTGGCCTACGGGGCCCTTTACCCGTAGCTCCTCCGGGAGATGCCCCTTCTGTGGAGTAGTCCCTTTGAGAGGGTCCTTGCATAGGGTCTTCAGGAGTTTCAGAGTGGGTTTCGTTATTGACAGTCTCTTGACCCATCTCTGATAAGTCGGACTCACCGTTGAGCGGTGTGGACAGTATTTCTGTTTCCTCATCTCCCACTTGTGGAATAGGGAGGAGGTGGTTACGGTGCCATACCTTTACCCGGCCTTCAGTGTCTTTGATGCGATAGACCGGGAGGCCAGGCATCTGAGATTCTATTTCATATACACTGTCTCTCCATCGGTCGGCCTGTCACGGTAGCTTATGACAAGATATAATGAACATCAAATATCTGGGTTGAACTGAACGAGGCTTAGATATAATAAAATATAATTTATTCCTTAAATAAGGTGAACACAGCAATATAGTACAATTAACAGACAAGAAGGTAACACTTACTTCTCCATTCCCCAACCCTAAGTATCAGCTAGCAATTCTCCAGCAATCCAGTGACATTCAAGATGGTATCAGAAGAAGAAGACAAAACTGTAGAGTTTACACAGTTTATATACCTGTGTAACCCTATTCTTAACATTGAATACAGACTATTGGTGAACAATTATCTGTATCCAATCCCTAACGTGGAGACACAGATTAACCCATGCCCCCCAGCTAATTAGCCCATGAGTACTGGGACTCTATGGGTAGCCCCATAATTAAATCAGGGGCTACGACTAGTCTACCAAATGAAGTATCTGCATTGTTTGTAGGTGTAGACATAACACTTACAAACCACTCCAGTTTGATGATTCTTCATGCTCAGGTAACAATTAGAGTGGCAGAGTTTGTTGATTAGTACTTGACCTGTTGATTAGTACTTGATCTATTGATTAGTACTTAGTGTAAACAATCAGGCAGTTAACTTTTGATCACGGTGCTTAGGCTCAATCAGCTGACTGCCCTTCATGACCTATTAGCCTAGCAGATGGAGTCTGCATTTTCAGATCAGATCCAAAATACCATACATATACACTTTATTATCTACACATATTAATAAGTTCCATTGGGCTCAGTGGGTCGAAATTTGCCAGTTTTTAATGCCTACAGTGACTCCACATATTGGCCAAATATCAACTCTCTGCGACCTCCAGAACTGGAGATACAGAAATGCACTTTAAAACATTAAAATACAGGATTATAATGAAACATGGGAATAGGGGAACATACATTTTCATGACATAACAAGGTGTAAACCACCTTCCTGGACCGCAGTCCAGTTAACCCCTTGCCTCCCTGGTGAGGTCAGGGGGTGGCCATATGGGGTGCAACCCCTTTAATACCGGGCCAACCCCCTCTCCCTCTACACCTCCCCTTCTTAATGGGGGACCTGTGGCCCACTGGCCCTAATGGGGAGTGGGGCACTGCTGGCAACATTAATGAACTCAGTCTCAGAGGGATAGTCCTGACGTGAAAGTCCATCAGCATTGCTGTTTTCACTTCCCTTTTTGTGCTGAATGGTAAATTCAAACTCTTGCAATGCCAAGCTCCATCTTAGCAACTTGGCATTCTCCCCTGATGCCCTCTATAGCCAACTCAGGGGGTTGTGGTCTGTGAGGACCGTGAAAGCCCTTCCATACACATAGGGCGGGAGTTTTTTGAGTGCCCACACAATGGCCAAGCACTCTTTCTCAATGGTGGCATAGGCCACTTCTCTGAGGAGTAGTTTTTGGCTGAGGTACACCACAGGGTGCTCTCTAGCGTCGTCCCCCACTTGGCTCAACACAGCCCCAATGCCATAGTCCAAGGCATCAGTCTGTATGAGGAAATTTTTGGTATAGTCTGGGGCAGCCAGTATGGTGGCCCCAGCGAGCGCAGTTTTCAGTGCCTGGAAAGCAGTTTCACAGGCAGGAGTCCAGGTGATAAGCACAGGCAGTTGCTTCTTAGTCAAATCAGTCATGGGTTTGGCCACGGTGCTGTACTGTGGGACAAACTTCCTATAGTACCCTGCGGTGCCCAAAAATGCCATGACCTGTTTCTTGGTTTTTGGAACAGGCCACTGAACTATGGCTTCTACCTTAGCTGGCTCTGGTTTGAGGTGCCCTCCACCCACCCTGTGCCCTAAGTACAGGACCTCTGCCATCCCTACCATACACTTAGTGGGTTTCAAGGTAAGCCCAGCCTCCCTGATCCTATCTAGCACCGCAGCTACATGTCCTAAATGGGAGTCCCAGGAATTACTAAAGACAGCAATGTCATCTAAGTAAGCCCTGGCATAGCTCTGCATCCTTTCCAGTAACCTATTGACCAGGCGTTGGAAGGTAGCCGGGGCATTCTTCATCCCAAATGGCATCACCAAAAACTCATAGAGGCCACTTGGAGTAATGAATGCTGACTTCTCCCTAGCCTCCAGGGTCAGTGGGATTTGCCAATAGCCTTTGCTCAAATCCATAGTGGTCAGATACCTTGCCCCCGCGAGTTCATCCAGTAACTCATCCATGCGGGGCATGGGGTAGGCATCTGACACCGTCCGAGCGTTGCGCAAGCGGTAGTCCACACAAAACCGGGTCGTCTTGTCCTTCTTAGCGACTAGAACTACCGGGCTTGCCCAAGGACTCTGGGACGGAGTAATTACCCCTAGGGTCAGCATCTCCTCTATCTCCCTTTCCATACTGGTCTTGACCTCTGCTGACATTCTGTAAGCGTGCTTATGCAGAGGCTGCAGGTCCCCTGTGTGCACTGGGTGTTTTGTGAGATGTGTGGTCCCTGGCATGTCAGTGAAGAGGGCCGTATACTTAGCTAGCATGTCCCTGGCTTCTCCCTTCTGCCTAGCACTTAACTGTGCCCCTATCTCCACCTGTTCCACAGTGTTTCCCTGCCTAGCCTCCCCTAGGAGATCAGGCAGAGCATTGCTCGCCGGATCCTCCAGCAGTGGGCTACAAATGGCCATCACTGCTCCCATACTCGGTGCTCTGTATTCTTTCAGCATATTGACGTGATATGTTTTATGCCTCTCAGGCTCTACCTGTACAACATAGTTGTACTCATTCACCTTTCGGATAACCGGGTATGGTCCAGACCAGGCAGCCATCAACTTGTTCTCCCAAGTGGGTTTGAGAACAAGCACCTGCTGTCCTGGGATGAATTCCCTGCTACGGGCATTCCGGTCATACCATTGCTTTTGCTTGGTCTGAGCGGCACTGAGGTGGTCCTGGGCCACCCCCATGAGCATCTCTAACCGGTCTCGGAGATCTACTACATACTGGATCACTGAAGCATCAGTAGCAGTAGCCTCCCCTTCCCATCCCTCACGGAATAGGTCCAGAGGTCCACGTACCCTGCGGCAATATAGTAGCTCGAAGGGGGAGAAGCCTGTAGATTCCTGCGGTACCTCTTGGTAGGCAAACAGCAAGTGCTGCTGGTGAATCTCCCAGTCTTTCCCCTCTGCCTCTATAAAGGTCCGAAGCATCTGCTTCAGGGTACCGTTAAACCTCTCACATAATCCGTTTGTCTGGGGATGGTAAGGGGTAGTGCGCCGGTGCTGTACACTGCATGCATCCCAGAGACAATGTAACAGTTCACTCATGAACTGCGACCCCTGATTGGTTAGGATCTCACTAGGGAAACCTACCCTAGAAAAAATGTTCAGCAAAGCTGCTGCCACTGTCTTGGCATCTATGGTGCCAAGCGCTACCGCCTCAGGGTACCGGGTGGCAAAATCCACCACCGTGAGGATGTAGCGCTTCCCTGACCTGCTAGGAATCATAAGGGGTCCTACAAGATCCATCGCTACTTTCTGGAAGGGTTCCCCTATGATCGGTAGGGGTTTCAGGGGTGCCTTCACACGGTCGCCCGCCTTACCCACTCGCTGGCAGGCAACACAAGAGCGGCAGAAATTGCCCACATCTCGAGATGCCCCCGGCCAGTAGTAACGCTGTAATAACCGGGCTCGCGTTCTGTTGACCCCCTGATGTCCCGCTAACGGAATAGAGTGAGCTACCCGTAACAGTTGCTGTCGGTACCCCTGTGGCACCACTAGCTGTCGCTTACTAGCACAGATAACATTCCAATAGACACTGTTGTTAAGTATACCTTTTGCTTGCTTCATTCATTGTAACATCGCCGGAAGAAGAGATCAGTGTATCTCGAAAGCTCGCACAAATAAAAGCATTTCGTTAGCCACAGAACGGTATCATCTATTTATTTTTTGATTATTGAAGCTCGGCTAACACGGTACTGATACCTCTACATATATATATATACAGTGTTCGACAAACCTATACATTTGCACACCCCGGGCGAGTGGATTTAACATCGTGGCGAGCTCCTATTGGCCCAAGCAGCACACGTTTGATACTAGGTGGCGAGTAGATTTTTTTGTTCGGCGAGTAGATTTTTGGTGATTTGTCGACCACTGTGTATATATATATATATATATCTACATATCTATATACATATCTATATACATATATATATCTACACACAATATATAGTTAATTATATATACATAAATATATATGTTGATATATGTATATACATCTAATTATATATATGTATTTATATATATATATATCTATATCTATATCAAGAGAGACTAACAGAGAGTGTCAAAGAGAGAGAGAAACAGAGAGAGAAAGAGAGATAAACAGACAGAGAGAAAAACAGAAAAAGAGACAAACATACAGATGTGTGTGTATGGTTATGTAAGGGGGTCACTCCCGGTATCCCTGATTTTTCCTTTGCCCCCTGTCTTACCCCTGTGGCAGTGGGGGAAGGGGACGGCGACTTCTCCCGGTGGGCGCCGCCATCTTGGTTGTGGCGCGAGGTTTGCGCAATGCGCAGAGGTTGGCAAGGGTAGCGGTGACCATTACAAGTGTGCAGGAGCTCTGGGAAGTTGCGCAGGTGCAGTTAAGCGTAGCGGCGGCCATTACAGCTTCGCACAGGCGCAGGGGAGATCGCGCACGCGGTTCCCATAGGAAAGAGGTCCAGAGTGGACTACATCTCCCAGCAGCCTCTGGGGAATGCCCTATGATCCCTGTCACATGCAGTCAGACAGACACTAAGGCTGACAGATTCTCATGCTGCAAAGAAGATACAATGTTGTGTGCAGACAGGGATTGTTCAGTCAGGCTGAGGATACAGAGGGGGAAAGAAGGGGGGCAGAGAGCTGCGAGCTTATGCCCTAGGCCAGAAATCCCTGGGCTAGAGTTCAGGCCCTAACTCCCCACTAGAGAGGGTGGGTGTTCATTGGGACAGGCCCTTAGGTAAAGACCCTGTGCAGTCCTTTAGTGCAGGGACCCAGTGAAAGGGTTTGCTGCATGTTCCCGTAAGCTGTGTTGCTGATCCAGAGACTGGCCTTACGGTGGGACATCCAGTGGGACCCCATCCCACGCGGAGGTACAGATCAGCGCTGGACCAAGCGGCACCGGTAGATCCTTTGCGAAGACACCCAGGTGTAGAGACACCTGGGCAGATATTTACAACCTTCCACACGTGCACCAACTTTAACTTGCTCTTCACACCAACTTTAACTTGCTCCGCGCGTCCCCGGCAACCCCCTTGAAGCCAGGTTCTCACCGCTCCCACTCTTGTGATCGGCCGACGGGGCCGCCATTGGGCTCGGCGGCCCCCGCGATCGCGAGCAAGGTGAGGGAGGGCGAGACTGGCAGGGGGGACCTGGCTACATCTGTATCGAGGTTTGCACATCTTATGACAGATGTGAATTGAAATACATACCATGAGCAGTCATTGAAGTGATATACCTTGAAAAAGAAAACATGAATGAATATAAATCATTGTCATGACATGTTCATTAAGGTAAGCAACACACAGAAGTGACAATTTTGTATGTGATATGAAACAAAATCTATAATACATCAAATATGATCTTAAATACACAATAGTGTACACATCATTGTGACACACATGTCACCCTCCAAAAGAAACATTGTATGTAACCATACTGCACTAGCTATTGACTATCGACATTGTTAGGTTCAGTCTTCCTGACCAGACCTTAGAGCAGGCAACTTCTTCTACTCGACCCGGGGAGATTCATCACGCAGCTGCTATATGCTTCTGGTCTCAGATATGATAGTCGAGCTCGGAGAAGCAAAGATTCAATGCACACAAGGCGGCTGAATTATCAC